>JANJYP010157526.1:0-17032 GCA_024605115.1 Rastrelliger brachysoma
ACTGTAGATAAACTATAGAAAAGAAAGCAGAGAGAAGACAGAGGTTGGTCCCGACTCTGTCGGACAGTTGGTTCAGAGTTGTGGAGGGGGAAGGGGACACTTTTAGGGGGAGGGGTGGTTTGGGGGAGACAGGGGGAACATGCTGGCTCAGTTCTGAAGTGTCAGTATGACTACAGCAGGACTCTGGAAGAAGGAGCTTGTCTGCAGTCTGTTCAGCCATGGGGAAATGGATGTAAACTGAGATATTTATTTATACACTTTGAGCTGCCTGGATTAAGATTTTTTTTTTAAATCAGTAAATCATGGATTCTGACTCGGACTCTCCTTTCAACTACTCTTGGCCCTCTTTTCCGAGAATGAGGATGCGGAGGAAGACGGGCAAAAAAGGTAACACAAGTAGCTGAGCAGATATGTAAATCTGTGTGTCATATTCACACCTACAGTCAAATGAGTTACTATGAATGCCAACTACATCACAATTCATTTCACACATATCACAAGAATACACAAGTAGTAATATTATGTTGACTTGTGCAGTGATTGACAGACATAAGATGAATGGAGATTAACCTCAGTGTGAATGCTGTTGTATACGTGTAGTTTTCTGTTTCCTCATGGCTACATCACATTACAGATGGCAGATGGAAGATTTCGCCACAAACTGCCCTCCTGGCAGACACATTTCACTGTTCACTGTGGAACAATAAAGTTAAATTTAGACTGTTCCCATTACACATTCATACTCACAGGCATCCACTGCAGCATGGATTCAATCAGAGTGAGATAACTGCATGTTTGCCAGTGATGTAACCTGATAGCTGACAGTATGTTGGGGAATGTCAGATGTCCACTCGAGGCTGATTGAGTGGTTTGGGACTTTAAACATTTTCAGACCACACCGTTGTTTGCATGAATGAACCCCACTGAGGAGTCATGGCCGCATGTGACGACTAGGGGTGTGCAAAAGGGAGGCCTAAATTGTGAGTTCATACACTTTGCCTCAGACACCTGTAGTTGACAATCATAAGCAGTCTTTGTTGAGCTGTCACTGAAGTGTAATTGGAGTTACCACAGTTTATTGTCAATTCATGAGGAATTGAACCAAAACCAAGTTAATTCCAGTGCTTAAACTTGGCAATCAAGTTTGTGGATTCATCATTAGTCACAGGAGGCTTAAACTCACTGCTTAAAATAGTGCAGAGTTAAACCATAGTGATTCAACTGTTTATTGCTTGTGTGCAAAACAGTGACTGGAGGGGGGGAGGCAGAGAGACAGACACAGAGGAAGATCAGGTTACTGCCATGTCTGTGTCATGGCTCAACTCCAGTGGTCTTTTGCTCATCTTTCACTATAAACCTTCAAAAGATTATCCATGTTATTGCTTTGTAATTGTGATTGACATCGTTTTATACACACTGCTTGTCTGTATTATTCAGCTGAGGAGCAGAAAGAACTCCATCATATAAACTTTTCAAACTGACCACCAAATGGATTTCAAAATGCCCAGTTTTCTGAAGTTGAAACCAATCTGGTGTAACAATGCACCTGCACCAAGTTAAATGTGATTTCAGGTGTGTAGCCGCAAGTTTATTTCTTCACTCTGTGGGCCGATCATTGGTTGCTCAGGGTTTACCTCTTCCTGGATCTGTCGGGCAGGGTGAAGCATCAAAATGTAAACACAAAGGCAACACACGATGTGATGCTTGGACTGGGATGTTCAACCGCAGGTGTCAGAACTCAGAGTGGATTTGTGGACTTTGGTGGACAATTGTTTTAATGATTTAAACAGCCCCTCATGAGCACTGAAGTCAAATAATTATCTCTCCCCTTTTATAAGGTAATAATACCCTCTGTTTTGATTTGTTTTCCCCTTTTTTGGACTCAACTTGTTATCTTACTCTGCTCCTAATTTCTTCCAGCTCTCTTCAAAGTGACAGTTGTTTAGTTCAGTGCTTAAAAAGCTACAAGGACAGAGTGGACCAATAATGCATTTTATACTCATAATAAACATGCCTAGGTGTTTACACAATTAACAGTTGGGACTCTGTTTTATGAACTTTTTTTGTTTTGCCATTTAATTTTCCCGGCAGCTTTCCAAGGCAAGTGAACCTTGAGAAAAAGCCCTTGTGACAGCCCTGCCTCCCCCTTTCCATCCTGCTTCTCTCGATCTCTCTCTCCCAGGGGTGTGCATGGGTTGAAGGGTCAGTCTCTGTGTTTAACTGCCCTGGTCTGGAAACCTGGCACTGACTGCTGCCTTTGTCTGAGACTCTGTAAGAGCTCTAGGTCTCTTTCTTTTTCTCACTGCTCCTGCTCCAAGCACTGCTACTGTATACGGTGGGCTCTCACTCTGGGACATAGGCTACTCTAAATATCACATCATTCAAAATATTCCTTTTGTGAGTAGAATCTCATACAAATAGCCCCACACACTGCTCAGCATTCCTTAAAACCTTCTTTGAAATGGCATTCTTACAGACAGCATTCACTGTCTCACTGATAAAGACAGCTTCTCCAGCAGAAAAATGATTTTGTGCAGCTCTAACATGTTAGTAATATGAACTCCTCAGCTTCTCTGCTACTCCCCCAGTTAACTAATGTTAAACGCAGATCGCAGTGCCTGACAGTAATGTTCACTGAAGCGGTGTTTATGGGTCAGAGGTGTGTGAATGATCAGGCCTGTGGCAGCCAGCTGTGGCTTTGGACCTGCCCCAGAGCCTGAACTATTAGGCCTGTCTGTCAAGTTCCTGCAGTGAGTTTATATGAAACAGTATCTGCTTTCAAATAGCAGTTTGACCCACATCCAGGATCTGACCCTTACCGGATTTGGTATTGGATTAAAACTAATTTTGCTATGCATAGTAAAAAGTTTAACACAACTTTGTGTAGGTATTACGTATCTGCATTCAGGTTCATATATTACAGTATATAATGATACTTCAGAGGTATTTTAACAGCAGAAGAACATGTAACTTTTATGGTTAGCCATATTCTGCTAATTCCAGGCTGTGATTATATACATTATATTTTGATGCGGAGTGGCTGCTGTATATCATGCAGTGATTCAGCTTGAGTCTATTCCTTTACATCTGATGTGGATTGAACACGAGTCATCTGGTGTCCTCATCAGTGTCTGCTAGACTCCCTGTTGCCTCAGATTTATTGGGCTCACTGCCTACAGGAAGCACAGCCAATTGTTGGTCTGATTTATTCTCTGCTACAACTGCTGAACTTCTCTTCTCCTACTCTGCAGTGCTGGTAGCTTAGAAACAGGAATAAACTATGGATTTGTTCCTAGAAGAACACTGTTGAGTCTTGGTTCGATATCTGCTTGAGGAGTTAAGGTGGAAACAGGAGTGCCAAAGACATGTTTTTGCACCAATTGTAAAATTGCGTGTATGACTTGGATGGTGTAAGGTGAGACTGTCATTAGGAACATAATAATATAACTGAGCTAATGAGGCTGCCGCTTCTGGTTAGTGTGATGGAACACTGTACTACCGGTTGTTAATGTGGTTAGATGATCTTTTTTCCCAGTGAATGCTTTGCATAATGTAAAACCTCTGACTCACTGCTGCATGTCACATACACTACATAATGTAGTTGAATGTAACCACAATCTGTTTCTGTTTGGTTGCTTAGAAGCTGCACTGGAACAGTTTGGGGTAAATTGCCAGATTTATGAGCAGTTGGGGAAGAGCATTTGCTGGTCCAATTTTTGTATAATTGTGTGTCTAACAGATCGAAGGTGAGCTTTAAAAATGTATAACTTACAGTTGAAGAAACAAATATACTCCTATGTGCAAAAGTAGGCAATACGAATATTGCAGAAAAGCTGCCATTCTGATTAGTTGGTTTATTAGCATACAAAATAAATCTGTTTTGACAGTAAATTACAAAGATTACAGATATAACAGAGGTTTCATAGTGGTTATGTTGCTCATGTTGAAAACAGACAAGAACTGCTTAAGGATCAAGCTGGGGTTCTGATCCATTAGTGGTCATTACCANGTGCTCATGTTGAAAACAGACAAGAACTGCTTAGTGATCAAGGATCAAGCTGGGGTTCTGATCCATTAGTGGTCATTACCAACATCCTAAAATATAAACTTTTAGTATTTGTGTATGCCAGTTTACAGATGAAATTTCTGAAGCTTTTGAATTAAATGTCCCTTTTTGACACAGTATCATTCACACTGATATTGTATGATTCTATGCATGCAGTATATATACACAGTGCATATATGCTAGTATACTGTACACTGACATACTGTACATTAGACAAGTGACAAGTTAATGCAGATATATCAGCACAATACAAATGAGGTCACTAAATAGTTTGACGTACTAAATGATGTAACTCATATGCTACTTCCTTTTCAGTTACCATATTTGAACTTTGTGGAAGAGGTAAGTGTCAGGCGATGTTCTCCACCATCATCAAAGCAGCAAATGAGGGTATATAAGCACTGAAGCTGTTCTGGAGACTTGTGGTAGCTCAACACCTTACACCAAGACACTTAAAATTTGTTTCCTTTAATTTGCCATGACCTTGACTTAAGAAACTGTTCACCTACATGTTTATACTGGGTTTTTCCCCTCATATTGTCCCTCAAATTTGTAAAAAATAAATAAATAAATATATATATATATATATATATATATATATATATACACACACACACACACACACACACACACACACACACACACACACACACATATATGAATGTGCCATTTTTATATATTAGCATTAAATATTAGTATTATTAGTGTTAAGTATTTTAATTTAAGCTCATGTTTTTTTTAAATTCCTCTCCTTCACTGTGCTGCATAAAGATTTGTTGTTATGACTAGTAACATTTTCCCTCAGTGTTTTTCTGTATGCAAGTACTTTCCTTGCTTATGCCTGAAATACTTTCATAGAAATTGTGTTGTGTAGAAGCTGTGTTTTGTACAGAGCACATCCCAGAGGGAGCTGTGTGTGTGCTTTGAGAGCAGGAGTGTTTTCCCCTGTTTAACAGTGAAACCAGGTTTCTGCTCACAGTGACTCCACTGTGTTGAAAGGGTCCTTCTCAATGCTACTGTGTACTCACCGGGAGTTATTTCCACTCACCTCTGTATTAAAAGCAGGGTTTGGAAGAAACATGCCTACAGATGCACAACTCCATGCACACCCATTCACGTGTGTGTGCAAAGAGCAATTCAGACTGACACACACACATACGCTCATGCAGAGACTGCTGGTCCTAAACAATGATATTCAACTGCCCAGGATGTCTATGTCACTTCCTGTGTTTGTGAGAAGTTATTCAATGTTGCTGTGGAAACCAAATGTAATATTGAACCCCCCACCCCTCTTTCCCTCCCTCTTTCCCTGTGGCTCCGTCCCTCTGTGTAGAGAAAAGTCAGTCCATAAGGGAGAGCCAGGCCTCGTCCCCAACTCTGGCTGCAGCTGCCAGACTGTCAGCAATGATCCATGGCAAAGACAGAGTGTACGCCAACGCCATGCTGGTGGACCAGGTGAGTTGGGCTGCATATGAGAAATCATAGCCTCTTTCTTTTATGTATGAAATGTATGATGTACAACAGCCTAATATTTCATAACATTAAGTTATAAAAAGCAATCTGCCGTTACGGGAATGACTTATTGATCAGGTCCTGTTTGAATACGTTTTTTTTTAAAAATTCGCTCACTCTCTTATTTTTCTGCCCCAGGTAGATGACGCTGACATTAAATACCGCTCTCCAGGGGAGAAGGAGGTGAGCCCTGTGCCACATGTTGGCAGCCCGTGCTGGGACTCTTTCTCCATGACGCCGCCTAACTCGGGGAGCTGGCCTAAGAACCGGTACCCAAACTCACCCCTTTCTGGGGAGCGGGGCATCCAAGGTCCCAGCCCAGAGAATCACAGGGAGCCATCCCTTCATGTCATCCCTTCTCCTTCTTCTCCTTTTACTTCTTCCCCAACTTTTCCTTCCTCCCCCCTGGCTTCCGCCTTCCGTTTGCTTGAGGGAGGACATAGGCGACAGACGCAGCCCTGCCTTCCAGTCTCTCCTGCTTTGAATCACAGAGGATGTAGCTTATCGCTGGCAACGCGGGGCCTGAGGTAGGACAAAACTGCAAAAAATTCTTGAATTCATAATCAAAGACAAGCAGCACATGTTTTAATTGCAGCACTTTTAAATTGACTGCCTCTCAACTAGTTTAGCTTTTATGGTAATTTGATTCAGATAAACTGAGAGAACAGCTAACCCATGATAAATTACAAAGTGTCACCTGTTTGAAATTTCAGCAAAGCATTATTAGATATTTAATGTAGGGAATGTAGTCACCGAAGTTGCAGAAAATGACAGGAAGCCTGGACACAATTGAGCTGTTTGTGTACTGAAGTTTCTCTGTACATTCCTTTGAGTTTCCTCAGTACTGCAGGATCTTCTGTATTAGGTCAGAAGTTGGCAAAAGGCTACATAGTTGGTAAAACCTGGTTGTAGTGTGGATTTAACTGTTTTTTTTAAATTATGGAGATCATCTTGGAAACATTATTTTGGATGTACAGGAGTTTATATAGATTTCATTACCTAATTGGGCCTTTGACCAGTTGGAGGCAGCATATAATGGTTAATATTTTTATTACAAGAATATTTTGAGCTGGTTAATCACAGAAGTCATGAAGTCTATAAATGTGATGCATAATGGCAAGATTTAGTACAATATCAGCATACCGCAGACTCATAACCTCGTCATTTGTGTATTTGTGTGGAAATAGTCCTAGCCTTGAGTGTGACAGTGGAGAAGAGGACATACTCGGACATTCCTACCCCTGCTCATCTTTAAAGCAGCAGTCCATTCTGCGCTCCATCTCAGGAGAAGCAAGGGACTCTTTCGACACTTCTCCGGACTTTAACCACACACATTCAGACAGCACGCACAAGCCCACCAAGGTACACCTTCATTAAACACAGGACAATACTGAGAAAAGATGTTTTTAATTCATGTAAAATCTTGTCCTGATTCTATGGCATCTTTGCTCTTAAATAACAAATTGGCAGAAATTGTGTCAAGTTATGTCCAATTGATTATTTAATAAAACATAGATTTTCTTTACATAGGGCACACAATAGTTTGACATTAAAATCCACACTTCTGGTGTGAAAGTGCCTTGATAATGGACAACCACAAAGGAAACAGTAAAGTACTAAAAAAATGCATACACTAATTTAAAAGTGAATCTCCTGATCACATAACCTGCCATACAAACATCAGTTTTTCAGCCCAGACTGTCAACAGCTCAATGCTGTGAATACAGGGTGAGACATATTGAGTGGATTTGTCAGCCCTACGTCTCCCAAGATTTCTGTTTGCAAGGTTGAACCTGGAAACTTTTGCTTGCTGCTCTGTCTGACATGTTCCTGCTTTCACCCAGAACCCAGAGGAAGCCGAGGTCCGTTTGCGCTCCTACTCCTACTCCTCCCCCAAGGCAAAGCCATCACGCCCGCTGCTAAACCGAGATGCAGCCATCACTGACCTAGCAGAAGGTCAGTAAACTTTGACCTCTTTGCCCTGTGACCTTTCTCTTCTCTGGGGCTGAGTGGACACATGTGCCACATGTCTAACAGGGAGAAGACCAAACAGGTGTAATAAATCAATGAAACTTGAAAGTATCCAGTCTGTGCGTTTAGAGTCTGCTCTGCTATGATACAGTTACACCACTCTTGTATGTGTATGTGTATGTGTAAGTGTGCAGCATTAAGGCTGTACTTTATTCTGTGTAGATGGTGCATTCAGCAGCAGTGGTCGCTCTCTGCTTCAGGCTTTATCTCTCTCTAAATCCCTCTCTCGTCTCAGCCAAGTTAGTAAGTACAAGAGCAGTGTCAAGAGGCAACGTAAATGTTGCTGTTTGGTGAATGCAATACAATGCTTCTCTTTGCCCTTTTTGGTGAAAAACATGGCAAGCTGGTGATTATGAGGAGTTGCAATTAATTGGGTATAACTAAAACATTTCATGAATCACAGAAATATAGAATATTAAACACATATACAATTAGAATTTGATTCAAATAATTTAATTCCTTATGATGAAGTTGAATGCAAAATCGTTTAGCTGTACAGTGATTTGCAAAACAGTAATATTCTCATTGTAGCCTAAATTGTGCAGCTCTTTATCTGTGGTAAGATTTAGTTTTTGGTTGTTAATGGAGCACTCATAATGGCAATGCCCAAACCACCGTCTCAGAAAAAAATAAATCTATTATTATTTTGAGTCGCTGGGTGATCAACAGCAGACTTTCTCCAAAGCTTGATGCCAAATACTTTATTTGTTAGTAATAAAACAATTGTCATCCAAAATGTAATATGGTGTTATATAATAACCATCAAATAGAAATCTAAATATTGGATTTTTTAATATCCTCAGGCTTTGGAAAAATGCTTTCTATGAAACACTTAGATCATTTGAAGGAGGAGTCATTTTTACTGTGGGGATTTTGTTTTGCTTCAGTTTTGGTACATGTTTTGTTTTCCTCTTGGTTTTAATTTTCCACTTCTGCTGTCAACTGTTTTTTCAGGGCACAACTCCTGTGCTGTGTTTGGTCTTTCTCTGTAGGGGTTTGCTACATCCAGATTTTCCAGTACTTCTTGTATTTACTTTTGACTCAATTCTGATTGGGGATGGTGGGTTTTTAACCCTCTTGGTTAATTCACTGAGAATCTAAAATAATGTCTTCAACTTCAGTGACACATTTATTTCTGACTATTCATTTGCCTTTCCCTGTGACTCTACATTGCAGAGCAGAGAGCATTCAGCCTGACTGAGACTCCCAGAGAAAAGAGGTAAAACCAGAATGTCATTTTTCTCAGTAAAATCCACTAAACTGTGTAGGGCCTTGCTCCTATACTAGAAGAGACTTTCTGCCTTTTGAGGCATTGATGTTGACCAGTGGTTAGAGATTGACTAAGATGGGTCGGCATGTGTGTATTTGTGTGCAATTTGTCTTTAGAGTTAAACCTGTGGTTGGGGTCTAACTGAGCAGGATGTGACTACTTCCTGTTGCAAGGCTTGGGCCAGAATACGGTCTGATTGCAACCTCAAAATTACCCTGAGTAAACAGCAAAACTCACAACATTCCCAGACCTCAGAAACATCCAGCTCATTTTCAGACCATGCCATTGATACTGAAGTTATGATATGTGTTATAAACATTTCAGCTGGTTAACTTTACAGTACTCCATTTGCCATGTTTTTTGCTGTATGTTCATTTCATACAGGCCACAATGCATACTCATTTAATAATTTATTTCATTGCCTCATGAATGTATCACGCTCTCATTCATTTTGTTCGCTAATAACCACGCATTGCTAACAAAGGAAACATGTTAGAGGATCTTATTAGGCAATTAGATTATCATAACAAATCATGAAGTTGTTGTATTAGATCATATTAATACTGCAGTATTCACAACACAAACCTGAACAGACCCACCAATCATTTTAGTCTCTAACAAAATCAGTATTCATCCAGTGTTTTTTTCTAAAAACGTTTTTATATAAAAAAAACTTAATAAACACTGAATGGGAAAAAAAAATAATAATAAAAACGTTTTTGTAACAGTATTTAGCACAAGTACACATATCTACACACATGCATACACACATATCCACACATTTCCATACTCAATTTTTTTAAAGACAGACATTA
Source organism: Rastrelliger brachysoma (assembly GCA_024605115.1). Classification (NCBI taxonomy): domain Eukaryota; kingdom Metazoa; phylum Chordata; class Actinopteri; order Scombriformes; family Scombridae; genus Rastrelliger; species Rastrelliger brachysoma. Next base: position 9,695 of record JANJYP010157526.1, read on the forward strand.
TTATTAGCATCTGTAGTCTCCTGAAGAGCCAAAAAACAACAGTTTGGTCTGAGGTGTGTTATATCCATGCAGGGTTTTGGGTTTCCGTAAGCGGGCCCAGTCAGCAGAAGAGGAGAGCAGTGCATCACTCCAACACCTCACCCTCACAGAGTTCCTCAAAGAGTATGTTTTCACCAAAACGGCCTCACAACCATGCATGTGTGGCTTAACCCATTCTAACACTGTTGCACAACCATCCCCCCTACTCATCCATTAACCGCATCGATTCTTTGCAGCTGATTATGATTTTTGAATCCTCGGAAGTAGATTATATTAACATGTTTAATATCAGGTCACGATATAGATTTGCTGTGACGTTGCATGTGTTTTTCTTCTTTACATTCTGTCAATGTTGCCTTTTACCTAGAGTGTCTAATGTAACAAGCTCTGTAAATAGTTGACACATTATTAATTACATTTTGCCAAAGTCATGCTATAAATAGCATCCACTAGTGACTTCCAAGCATGCCAAGCATGTTGTTAAGAGTAATAGTCTGTAGACCAGGGGTCCTGGAAGACTGTCTGGACATGCTTTTATTTCAGCATGACACCAAAGTCTAAGATTATTCATTTTGTCTTAGTATATTAAAAGTTCTAATACAGTAGTTACTTTTATAAAGGGTGTGCATGTTGGTTTTGAATGCCACAGTCTTCAATAGGCCAGTGATAGTTTGTGGTGACTACTGACTGAAATTTTTACATTGAAACAGGATTGAAGATGAGGAGTGGGATAAATACATAATCCCGTCTAAGGTCGAGTCAGAGAAGTATAAAGTCAGCCGGACCTTCAGCTTCCTAAAGAGCAGGATGTCCAGCACTCGCAACAAAACCAAGGTGGGGAAAGAAATCTGCTTTTGCTAAAATGGAATATATAATTTATATAGACCACAATTTTACCATATGTGTAAAATATCTAAAATGGAAGCTCATTAAAGAAAACGGAGCTGAAAGGCCTTCGACCAAAAGTAATGCTGTAAAAAGGTTTACCACCTCTCAGACAGACTGTCAGAATTCCTGTGCCGGGGTGCTGTTGTCTGTGCATGGTGTCTTTATTTGGTGAGGGAGAAAATTCCCTCTCCTTAGGTCTTAGCAACGGGACACAGTAAAAATATTCTCTTACATAATGCACAGACCCCCAACACAGCATGAGGAACCAAAACACATTCCATAGTATATTCTCAATCTTATAAACACGTGCACGTGTTGGAGAACATGTTCTCATGTAAGCAGAGGCACATATGATGCGCATGAACAGTCAAAAAACAAACATGCACTCATAGACTTCCTTGTTAAGTTGGATAAGAAAATAAGCATGACTTTATCACACACACGCACGCACGCACACACACACACACACGCACACACACACACACACACACACACACACACTAAAGGATCCCCCCAAGGATAAACCACAACAGCAGTGTCCCCATGGACTTCAACAAAGTAAACAGAAAGGCTCACTCAGAGGCCCCTTTATCTCAACTAACTCCTCTTTAGCAGGTGTGTTACTGCAACAGGATCACTGCCCGCTACTCAGAGTCATGTTATTTCTACTTTGGTGGTTTACATAATATTCTGGCCGTAACTGCAGTAAATGCCAGCTGAATGTGTAGATTTAAAATATTTATGACTTGTGTTTCAGGTGAAGGGGAAAGAGGTGAAGGAGGGAAAGGAGAAGACAGGAGCTGCTAATGGACATCAGCTTGTACCTGTGTCTCCATCTGGTCCTGCACTCTGTGTGGCCTGTGATAAGTCTGTTTCTGGGAAAGAGCTATTGCAGTGCTCCAGTAAGTATTACAGTGAGAGCGTTGTTGACGTTTTATGTCCCGTGGTGATTGAACTGCTCAGGGTTTGTGTAAATTTCTTCGCACGTGTTGCCTTGATGTTTTGTTTAGCCTAAAGACATGAAGTCAGTTTGTCTTCCTCCAACAAAGTCAACATTCATCTCAGGGAGGTGGGCAGTTTGACAGCCGTCTGGACACTGGATCCAGATACGTGGTAATTTTGTTTATTAACAATTTACTGATGAAATTAACGGGGATTTCATCTTTTGTTCCGTAGACTGTTGCTTGAATGTCCATAAGAACTGTCGAGAGTCTGTTGCAGCCTGTGGCAAGGTAACTGTCAGACTCACGCACCACATTTGGTCTCCAAAAACAATGAGCAAGAACTCTGAATCACTACAAATAGTAGTTTAAAGGAAAAATAAACTCTAAATGACTTCATAAACATAGATGTTGATGATTTACAGTACAGCACATTGTGAGCCTGGGTCTACTTTGTTGTTTGATGATGTGTGTGTGTTTTTTATTGTCATGTTAAGTGATTTGCAGCTCAAAATAGCAACATCATGAGTCATGGCATGGGCTTCTTTGTAAAATTTGCACGATATTCCAAGTCAAGCAATCACACAGAAAGTATTTCTATAACGCAAACTGCCCACAAAAATGCACTTACAATACATGTATTGTATTTTGGATTAAGAACACAATTACTGCTTTACAAACTAAAAATCTCTCTTACTTTATTATTATGCTGCAGCTATTACTTTTATGAATCACTTTTCAGTCAAGTGCAGTCAAATGTTGTCTACAGTAGAACAATGATGTGTTAGGTGAAGAAAGAACCTCCACCGATGCCGACTTGCATTTAAAAAAGGTTTATTTCAATGGAGAACAGCATCAAATCAGACAATGCCTGAGAGAAGAACTGAAGCCAATGTAGATCTCTCCCAAACTGAGAATTTTCACTACCTTTACAGAGCAGTTGTTTTATGAAGTTACAACATACAGAATCTATATGTAAACATGTAAGTCTTATCTTACAGATCACAAGTGTCTTAATAGAGAGAGAATTACATTTTCTGTGATAGCCACACCCTTAGTAAATGGTCTCTAACTGACCTTATCAATACCAGAATGTCTTAGAAATTACAAGACGCGTGGCTGTGCGGCTGCAGTACCCCTAGTTCAAATCCGGCTTTTGTTGTAGGTCATTCCATCTGTCTCTTACTGTGTTTCCTGTCACACACTCAACTGTGCCATCTAATAAAAGCAAAATGCCAAAAAAAGAAATAAGTGCAGGCAGGCTGATGGGAAGTGGGTACAATGGGAAGAGTAAATTCTGACACGTGGTCAAAAAGGAATTCCTGGAATGTGATGAACGTCACAAAGTGATGACAACAGGAGTAACTGCAGGGGGGAATATAATAGGCTGTTTATTTTGTTACAGTCACAATAACTTGCATTTATTTCATATTAAAAATGTGAGTATTATGATTTACTGCTGAAGATGTTAATATCGATCACATGTTTCTCCAGAAGCCGCAGGAGAGGAATGCATTGCTGATGAAAAGCAAGACCTTGTCCCTCCCACAGAGTGAGTCAGAAGTTATGATGTGCCCCCCCTTCTCTCCCATCTCCTCCCTCTGTCTTTGATTTACTTAGCTTTATCTTTCCTCCCTGGTTTCTCCTGTTGTAGATTAAGTAAACCATTTCTCCTCATCCCCCACCCTCTCCTCTCACTGTTGTTCTTTCTCTGGTTAAAAAAAAAGTTAAATTTTAATCTGCCTCAGTGGGGGATCAGGCCTGGATTGTATTTATATGTGTGTTTGTGCATGAGTACAGAGGTTGAGTGTTTCTCATGCACTGGCAGAATAATTTTATTTCTTAAGTGAAGCTACAGTATGAGTCTTCACTAAGAGTTTGACTAAGGTGCTAGGGTCGCACACAGTCAACTTAAGTTTCCATAACATACTGCCTCTATTGTAGGCTGCATGCCCAGTTACACTAATAACTGCTTTATAATACAGTTAGCAACTATTATAGTGAGTGACAGCATACATATAAACAAAACATCTGAATTCTAAAAAGACTTCTGTTTGGGTTTTGTAACAGGAAAGTCTTCTATTCTAGGAATGTATACTGACTGCTCTTCCTGCTCGTTGCCTTGATGTCTCTTTCAGACTTTGTGAAAGACAACTCTCCAGCCTCCGTCTTCTCCTCTTCCTCCACCTCCTCCTCTTCACTTACAACAATGACAAGAGAGAAGAAAGAAACAGTTGCTACTCTCACCAAAAGCCTCTCCATCTCTATAGACAACAGGTAGGATGAGTTCCCATTATTCCAAATTTGCCTCAGGCAGATTTGCATTCTGCACAGCAATACTACATCATCTATCCCTAGGCATTTGATTTGGGTAAGGAAAAACTCCCCCCAAAAAACCCCAAACCACCAAATATCATTATCATTGTTTCTAGATTCCTGTGAGCCTCTCAAGAAGATTTCCCACACTACTGTTAATAAAATTCAAAGTAAAAGTCTGTTTGTGAATCAAGCCACAAAAAGAACAAGATCTTGTATATTGGCATGCTGTGGTCTCAGTCTAAGTACTGGTACTGGTACTAGTTTTAAAGCTTTACCCATTCAGTTCACATGTTTGAATCAAAGTTGTTTCGTTTCTGTATAGACGGCTGAGTGATGCATTACTGGTGGATGGTGAATGCAGTGTGGCAGCTTGCACAAACAGCTCATTGTCTGATGAGGGAACACCGATCACAGCGACTCCCCCTTCAGCCGAGCCTCCAATCACCTCGCAGGGTGAGGAAGACAGGCTTGCATCATCAGTTTGTACACATACAGTGGATAACAGTTTAGAATTGCTGTAAAATGAATTGTGACTTAAAAGGGAGACATTATCAATAGTCATTATTCCTACAGATGCTGGTGATGCTCCTCTAATGAGCGACCTGTCAGCTGACCTATTTGGACTTGAGGTGGAGTCCTGGAGTCTCGCAGTCAGTCCGGAGTTCTGCAGGAAGCATGACAGACGCACTATCAAACGACAGGATGTTATTTATGGTGAGAGAATTCGTCTCTATTTCTTGAGTCTGCAGAGGATCTTCAGCAAAATCCCAATACCTTAGAATTTTATTGTATTTCAGTGTAGTATTTAATTTTAGGGTATTTTATACAAGCATTGTGTAATTATAGCTCAGGTCATGCCAGCTATTTGGCAAATTAAATAACATACATTATGCACAATTCCAACTTTGAAGTCTATAAAACTTTTTACTACTAGTTATTTTTCCAAAATGTGTTTTTGTATTAAGCTATTGAAATGTGTTGCTACACAGCAGAAGTGTATGGTCACTTACTTGTTCCACCAAGTTTCAGTTAACACTAAGTACCAGTTAACACTAAACATCACATTGTCCATATATGTTATTTCAGTTACTGATAATATTTTTCCACTGTGAAACCTTTTCCCACCTAAAAAGTGATCTGCACTTTTATACATTCACATAGCAGACATTTCAGTGAACATTTTTGATGCCCCCATATAGAGCTGATGCAGACAGAACTGCACCACATCCAAACGTTGACAGTCATGTCTGAGGTGTTCAGGAGAGGCATGCTGGAGGAGCTGCAGCTGGACTGGGACTGTGTGACTCGAATCTTCCCTTGCTTGGACCCACTCTTGCTCTTTCATAGAAACCTCTTCGGAGCATTACAGGAACGAAGACAAGCTGCAACCCAACCTGACAACCCCAGAAATTACCTCATCCATCAGATTGGAGACATCCTGCTTCAGCAGGTTGGCAAAGATTGATGCCTGTAAACAAACACATGGAAACTGTAATGTCTATATTGAGTCTCTTATTGGCTCTTTCTCAGTTCTCAGATGAAAATGCTGAGAAGATGAAGCAGGTATATGGAGATTTCTGCAGTCACCACACAGAGGCTGTCAATGTCTTCAAAGAGCTGCAGCAGCAGAACAAGAAACTCCAAAACTTTGTCAAAGTAAGCATCTGCTCCAAGAACCTCTATTCTTTTAAAAAATATGTCTTTTAAAATATGACATTAATGTTATCATATTGTTGTTCACAGCAACAGAGCAATAACTCACTGGTCAGGCGAAGAGAGGTGCCAGAATTTATCCTGCTAGTCACTCAGCGCATCACCAAGTACCCAGTGCTACTAGAGCGGATATTACAGTACACCCAGGGTAAGCTCACTCTACTGCATCCTAACACACTCAGACAGTAACATATTTAATAGAAGTAATCACTCAAAGAAAATGGCAAGGGGCATTTCTCTTGCTTTTGTACAGCAAAATGTAAAATTTGTAATATGATCCAAAAATCTACTGCAAATCAAGAAGTTATTTCTTTGTTTAATCATTAGCATGTTATACTGAAATACATATTCCTTGCAAAATGAGAGGATATGGATAATTTTTGCAGTGCTGGTTAATGCATTGAAAAAATGATGCTGCTTGAGCATGTTGTCATGACTTGTGTCAATGAGCATTCAATGATTTAACAAAGCAAGCCACTACAAAATGCAAAATACACTTCTGTTCTGTGTGGTACACATAGAGCCTAAATAGAGCCTAAATGTCAAACCTTTTTAATTTAAGTGCAATCCAGTGAAAAACAGTGTTTCATAATTTGTTATTTTACCAAGACCTCTCTGTCACTTTTTCCATCCACAGAGGGAAGTCAGGAGCACTCTGACTTGTCAAGTGCCCTGGCCCAAATCCGTGATGTCATTGCAGCTGTGGACCTGACTGTAAGTAAATATGAGTTGTTTCAGGAGCTGCAAGAAGTTCTGGCCCGACTGGAGAACAAGAGCTTTGCCAAGCTGAAGAATGGGAAGGTGTTTCGCAGACAGGACTTGCACAGCAAACACAGAAATCTACAGCACAAAGGTCTAGTCTACTGGAAGACTGCCACAGGACGTCTAAAAGGTGTGTTTAAAAGCACCTGTGTAGTTCATTTGAGTTTAACAGTCTATATGTACATAATCACTCTACATGCATTTGTATTCTTCCTTTTTCAGATACACTGGCTCTTTTGCTCACTGACGTTCTGGTTTTTCTGCAAGAGAAAGATCAACGCTTCATATTTGCAGCTGTGGTAAGATTAAACCTGAGAAAACTTTACAGTCATAGATACCATGTCCAGCTGCCCATCCTTTTTTATCCACTCTTTCAGGACCAGAAGCCTCCTATAATCCCTTTGCAGAAGCTCATTGTCAGGGAAGTAGCTAATGAGGAGAGAGGGATGTTCCTTATTTCTGCCTCCTCAGTGGGACCAGAGATGTACGAAGTTCACACCACCACCAAAGAAGAGAGGAATGCATGGATGAGACACATACGACAAGCTGTAGAGAGGTGTGTGAATCAAGGCATCAAATCAAGGAGAAGCCTCAGAGAATTACCTATTCTTTATACATGTCTACATGTTTGGTTAATATGTGTAAGTGCATGTATATGTTACTCATTAACTAATCT
>JANJYP010157541.1:0-20704 GCA_024605115.1 Rastrelliger brachysoma
CCTGTTTATTAATTAGCTATTCCTCCTTTACCACGTAGAAGGATGTTTTCCTATATGGACAAAAGCATCAGCTGGGCATTCTTTCTATTTGATTTATGATCTTTACTGACCTTTCTTGTAATGAACTAGAATGTGACTTTGTGCACTCAGAGTAATTAATAAGGAGTCTGAATTTGAGTTGAAAGCTAAAATAAACAATCATTTTCACACATCAGACTCTAAAATATATTGTGATTATCATGATAGATAAGGGAGTTCATTTTCTGGTTCCTAGTTTTGTGAGTGAGTTGTTTGTTTAAAAATACTCATTAAGACCATCATAATTATCATAGTTATAGACTGTGAATTATCTTTAAAGACTTGCCCTTTGAGGGTCTTGTCTATGTCACAACAAACATTATCACCAGTTCAACAACACAGCTCCCAATATATTCTTGTTTATGAAATCACACTCCCACCATCAAAAGTCACATTCATTTACATTTGGATCACCCTGCAAATCACTGGAGCTGGTGTATACTTGAATATTGCTGCAGCATGCTTCATAAAACAAACTGTTATATTTATATATATATATATTCATCATGAACCGAAAGTGTGTGGGTGATGCTCTCTCTAGTTCTGCAGAGGCATACCACAACCTCAAACCAGACAGCAGCTCTCAACGGTCAGATCTGCTGCAGGCCCTGAAAGTACATCGGATGGTGGTCGTATCAAGCTTGCAAAGGGAATAGAAACCTTTGAAGCTGCAACTGTCTCTCACAGAAATAACCCTATCTGCTTTGCAGCCTTGCATGCACGAGATGCATGACCTCAGCAAGATGCTGCTACTAACGACGTTCACAAAGGTCAGTCTGCTGCAGGCTTATGACTATTCAGTGCTTCAGAATTCACCCACTGTTACTTTTATTACAGTGATATAAAGGTTTATGCCTGCAAGAGGCCTCAGTAACAAATAAGCCAAAGAAAATGTAGAACTGCAGGGGCTGTGTGAGCTTTTCAGCTCCATTGCATTTTATGATAAATAAACAGAAAATCCCATACCTCTTTAGGGGCATCCGATTCAATAAAAACTGTATAAATATATTTGGCTTTGGACAGCAGTTTTGTCTCAGAATCAATGGCCTTGTATTCTTCACAGGCCAGCCAGAACTCAATGTTTTCCTCACTGAACTCTGTCCTGAGAAACTGAGAGAAGGTTTCCACCCCATCTGAAGTAGAAACACAGTCAGACACACACAATTACTTACTAGAGTGAGGGTGAAAAAACAGCTGTTACAGGCAAAAACTGTACTTTTTCAGTGCATGGAGGATAACAGGCTCATGTTGGATTGTAAAAGCATGCACAAATGGGGAATAGACGTTCCATAACTTCCTCATCGAAAAGCCACCAAAATGTGGTAACGGTGCAAGCCATTCGGTTATCTAGAAACACTGTCCAACTGCAATGTGCTGAAACATTAGTATTAGTTTCATTTTATGGTATGCATCATATTAACTACACCCAAATGAGCACATTCACTGGTTTAAAGTGTTGCAGTGTTTTAAACTTGTGATGAGGAAGTTGCACAGTTTCTGTATTACCATCTGTGCTAACACACATTAAAAGATGTAGTGAAACTCTTACTGCTCTCTTCATTACCTATTTATGGCCTAGCACTCTATAACAGTTTAATACTCAAATGGAGTATATTGTTTGACAGCAGAAGAAACAGTCTTGGACAGCTTTTCAAACACAAGGTTTTGGAGAAATTTGGGGCATTAAACTGACCCGAGTGCTTTAGCAGTTCTTCAAAGGAGTCGCTCCACTGCAAAGCTACCTCTGGTGAGATGCTGAAAAAAACAGATATGGTCAGCTCTTGCTTAATGGTGCAGTACAAATGTTTTGGATTCTCATTTCACGAGACACCTGTTTCTGTAAATGTATAGCAGTCATAGAGAGTACTTGAACCTGAGGTTCAAAATAATACTTGTCAAAACAACATTGTTTGTATATAAAATTAATGGATTTTGTCTCACTTGCTGGATGTCGTATCTGTCTTTTTATGGGAACTGACGTTTTCATGAGAGCCAGACTTGGTAAGAAAAAGGCTTAGTCGGCTCTTCCTCTCCTTGTCTTTCTGTCTGCAAACACAGAAGAAAATGAAGTACAAGTACATGCAACCGTGGCACAATTTACCAAATCAGCAGCTTATCAGAGAATTACTCCTCACAAAATATTTTCAAAGTGGATTATGTGATACTCTTTAAAATACACAGTTGTCTTTGTGGTATAATACAAATCATAAGACAAGTCACATATAAAGTTTCTAAAAGGAAGCAGAAAACTCATGCACGATAGCAGCTTTTAAAAGTCAACCTTACATAGCGTGAGTAGCTTTCAATCACACACACACACAAGGTACTTTATATAAACATCATCTATCTTTTAGGAGGATGTTTTGCTGCACTTCAGAAAAATAAGACTTCACTATACGGAAAGAAACTATTGCTTAACCTGATTTCTTGTGATAAAAGTTGCACCTCTCAGGTTCCTGACATGAGCTTCAACAGCCATTTAAACTAAACAATTAGATTACCCATTTCTAAATCAAGTAAACATTCAAAAACAACTGAGGTTCACACACCAACCTGCTAGTATCGTTCTTCATCTTTGGTGCCTGCAAGTCCTGTGGACAAAGCATTTTGAAATATGCTTCCTCCTTTGGGGCCATGTAGTTGAATTGAGGAAATAGAAAAAGAAGCGTTTCCATGCTGTTCTGTCTCTATCTGTCGTGTGAAGCGGCAGGCCACAAATAGCACTCTGAAAAATGTTTAACCCATCAAGCGATGAACCACCTCTTCATTTATAAACCCTGCTCACATTTCATTTCCCATACTTTTGCTTTACTTCCTGTAATGGTGTAACCACTTACTGCTAAAGGCTCAATCAGTGATACAGAAAACCCCCTGGATTCAACATCCTGTGAACAGTTTGCTTTTTTTATTGAAAAAAAAAAAACAACCTGTAGACACTCATTCATAGATTTTTTGATTTGTTTATTTTTGCTTAAAGTAATACGTTGCCATGATATTCAGGACACATTTTAATATTAAATATCTTATATATACAATATATACAATCTTGATATTTATACACTCATTGATGCAATCTTGTGGTTGATACTGTATTAATAACAACAAGCCTGTTAATGAATGTGAGATCTGGGGTGTTATATATGAGGTCGGCCATATTCTGCACTTCCACCATGTGAAATCCCAGACATCGCAGAGAAAGAAAAAAATAAAATGTAATGAATAATAAAATGTGTCTGCGCAGAGTTTGGGTTTAGCTCTTTCCAGAACATCAGAGCCTTAATGGGGAAAGACAAACTCACTGTGACATGATGGAAAACAACAGGGAATAGGTGCATTCTAGGGCAGATGGATACAAATGTGATGTCTCTGTTAGAGTGAGAGTGACCCTCTTTAATGGTATCAAGTAGGAGACAATGTTCTCCTAGTTTTGACAACCACAATGTGTAAAATTAATAAAGCCCTGGAAGAAAAAACAGCAGATTCACCATAATGAACAAGTTAACTCAATTGAAAGATATGTTCCTGAAAGTTCCAGTCTCTCTAAAAATGTGTTTTATTAATTGTTGCTTCACTTAGACGTTCACTGCACAGAACAATGCATGTTTGTCATGAGATGGCTGCTTTTACATTCATCTTCTGAAAAAGGAAAGTTCTCTGTGTTCAAATTAAATCTCAATTTAATAAACACAGTCATGAATTGTGACATCATAGTTTATAGTGAGCCAGTATTCAGTTTAAATGCAGAAACTCAAGGACTCCAGTGCACATACTGATCATGAATTTTCAGAAAAGTAGCAGACATCTTGTGTCCAGGAGTTAAAACTGAATTATTAATTGGCAACAGTGTTACAGCAGCAATGACAAACAGCTAAACAGCTTACGATATTAACCTCTTTAAGAGAGGGACCATTGACTGTAAGGATGCAAGGCAAGTTCCAATACAGTACCAGCATTTAGTAGGATATCTATCACGTATTGTGCTCCCATTCATGGTTCACTATAGTTTGTGCAGAGTCCACACCAAGTACTATTTTCATCAAGAGAAATCATCATTTTAGGTTTCAGTGTGTTTAATATATTAAAGCTGAATTTGGGCTAAATGAGGAATGAGCTAGTAAAAACAATATCAGACAGATTAGACATAGCAGAATTAACAAGAGCAGCACAAAAACCATCTGTACAAGTCGAATGCTTGGTGGGTTGTGGTCGTAAAACTGCTACGACAGTTAATAATGATTTGCATATGTTATCAGTGACAGCAGAAGAAAGAGAGAGACAGCAATAGAAGCTTTTGCTTAGTATAGTTTACAGTAACCCATGACCATAACTATCTCACAGACAGTCTTACTAAAAATACAAAACAGAAGTGGTGTGTATTTGTTTGGGGTGTGAACTGATGTGGAGACATGCCCACAAGAACTGAAAATCTTGCATAAATTGAGTTAAGGTGCACACATGATTGTTAAGAGAGCTGGAGCCAAGTTATACTAGAGAAGAACAAGTTAGTGCAACACATTATCTGGCCGTTTGTTTATAGCTGTTCTAAATGGATTATCTCGAAGGAGGGATAAAAAGCCTACAGTCAAAGAGAATTTACGATTTTATATTTGATTAAATATGGAGAAAATGGCGCACAGTTTTCTCCTGGAAGGCATTCCTAGTGTTTTACTCTGTTGTTCACATGAAAAGTGACAGAAATACTTGTCTACATAATGAAAACAGGGAGCTTGAGAAAGGAGGTTCAAACCCTGCTAAACACCTGGCGAACTGTTGCACGAAATGGGTGTAAATGTCAGATTTCTCTCCCACCTTAATATCTGTTAAACTGTCATGTAATAAGCTGTTTTTAAGAAAACACAACTGCACAAACAGTGCAACAAATAAACGGATGTGAAAATTTTATACATCCAAGTAACCTCTGATGAAATCAAAATGTTTCTCAAACTCACATTAAAAACAACACACATTGATCACAAGAGAGTATTTCTGTGTTGCAAACGTACACAGCTCCAGCCCAATGGTCCAATAAACTGAAGCTGCAATATCCTTTCCCTTTAGGTAAACAGTAGACTGCTAAATCACTGAAACCAAATTAAATAGCAGTCATTTAGCTCAGCTGTATGTATTTGCTTCTTGTCAACATACCAGATGAGAGAACCAACAAAATCAATACACCCACAGAACCAAGGAGGTGCTTTAGCCAGCTTGGCACAAAAGATTGGGATATTTTTATTTGATCTGGTTGAAATAATATTCTCATTTACACTTTTTATCTTGTTCACTAGTGTCAGGTCTTGTGCTTGGTTCTCCATGCAGTAAGATTATACAATATTTGCAAAGACTGAAGCGAAAACAAAGTTCTTGCACCCATTGCTGATGTAGAATAGCAAACAATTAAGTTCAGAATTAACATGTTTGTCTGAGGAGTTGATGAGGAAAGTGATTATAATTGTCAGTAGAACAGTTTCACTGAAGTCACATGATCTCTCATTGATAGGAAATAGCTAATTTCATAGAATAGCATGTATTTCCTCATTTGGTGCCTGTATAATGGCATCACTATAACAGCACTGCCTGAATGTTAATAATGATAAAGTAAATAGGTCTTAAAGATTGTGACATAGATGTTGCTTGGTAAAAAAGAGAAGTGGAGAAGTGCTGACCCTGGCATGGTCTTGTCACACTCCTTTTTGCTCTTATTGTGGTTTCTGGGTTTCTATTAGCTGTTTGCTTTGTGTGTCAGTCCTGTGTTCCTGTACTCCTCCCTACCCTACTTTTCTCTCTCCACACCTGCCCTCCATCAGCCTTGTCAGCCATACCCTTTTCCATTTGTTCTCACAGCCAATCCCTGACTAGTGCCTTATTTCTTCTCACCTAGTTCTCTATTTTCTCATTTAATTAATTTCTGTCAAATTGTCTGATTATTTTGACCATTCCTGAGCTGCAGTTTTTGTCAGTTACCATAAATAGCTGTGCTCAAAACTCTTGTCTGCCTGTCATCTCTAGAGCTCGGGTCCACCTGCTTATACCGTAACAGGCGTGGGTGAGGGGGAAGGAGGGGTTTTGTTACTTCCTGTCTGAAAACATCTGTTTTCACAGTGCCTTGTGCTGTTTGTCTTCACATTGTGTCATTGGGTGAAAACATCATGAAGTCAAACAGGGAAGAAAAAAAAGAAAACAAAACATTTCAGGGCATCATCAGCTCTGTGGAACCAAAGAAATACCACGTAGACAGTCACAGAAAACCACAACAAAATTTACAGCAAACACAGGAAAGGCTCAAAACTTCTTGAAAGTGTATATAATTTGAATATTCCCTTTGTGTTCCTGCATTCAAATGCCAAATGAACAATATGCCACACTGGGATTGCTTTCATCTGAAAATGGGACACCGCAAGTGTGATGAAGAGGAAGACATTTGGGTGTTCAGTGGAGAGGCTGGGCACCGATAAGGCCTTGATCTTTCCCAAGAGATTGCACAGTTTCGAACCAGGACAGACGACTAAATGAAGAACTATTTCTTTTCATCATCTGCCATATTAGACAGTCTATTTACTCACATTAGCTTTCAATTATCATTATTTTTCTGTCTCATTTTTTAAAAACTAGATACTGTTTTATCAACTCAGTCAGGAAAAAGTTTAACACGATAAAATGTGCTATATGTCAGATTGGAGAACAATATCACCCATTTAAGATTCCGCCACAATTGCAGTTATAAGATCAAACAGAATGGTGTGTATAAAGGTAAAATGATTTTGCTGAGAGGGATTGCAACTCAGTATCCTTTATCTGTATCAAATTATGTTACTGCCCATGTGGGTCACTAATGAGAGAAGTGAGTTGCTTATGGCAATTGCTAACATAAAGTGAGATTCTTCTTGTTTTCTGTTGGGGTTAAACATGAGTTGGCGTACAAACAGAGGAAATTTAAATCATAAATCAGCCTCTACAGTATTTACAATTCCATACCCCTCCCATGCAAGACAACTTTTAATATTAATTGCCTGCACAAGCAAACCTCTCAGCTTACATTCACTAGTTGGTGAATCGTAGTTTGTGTGGTATTAGAGGAACAACCTTGCTACTACTTCAGCAAACCAGGTTCAATACCCTGTTGAAGTGCGGTTCAGCTTCGGGGTTTAGAGTTGTGTAGATGGTGTTGGTGCACTAATGACTCCTACTGGGTGGCTCAGGGGGCTCTTATAGTGAGTGTCAAACAAAAGGAAAGCTGTATACTGTAGATAACCTGGTGGGCAAAACTGGGCTCAACTTGGTTGAAACAGGAGTCCAATTAAATAGACACAAAAGCAGCCCATTTGACGCCTAGGGTTTATTCACATGAGCCCCACTTCAAACTCTCTTGGCTCCATTAGCAACCTATGCAGACGATCATGGAGATACTGTATTATTTAGTCAGTGGACAACTGCGACATAGACAGGTCACAATGTGCCACATAGACATATTGTCTTGCTACTGTAACATGGATTACATCATAATTACAGTCAGAGACTTATGTAAGTGTCATGACTATATAGTTTACTTTCCCATGTACAGGTTCTGTTAATGTGACGTGGGAGCAATTTCTGCTTAAGTACAAAAAGTGCTGAGAAGAAGTGTGATGCAAAGCAGAACACATCCGGAGAGAAAAGAGAAGACACACAAAAGATGAGGGGCTACATTAAAATAATATGTTATATAACTTGTGATAAAAACTATTTTGCATAATGGTGTTTTTCTATAGTCCAGAATCTTGTATGTGTCCCTAAACTCAAGAAAGCTTATACCTCTACAGCGGTAGGCCTGAAAAATAGGACCTGACAAAAAGGAAATTAGTTAGATCTGGACATAAAAATCTAATTTGTGCTCGTATTATTTGATAGTGTTAGCTGATGTCTTATCTGTTCAGTGTACAATGAATAAGCAGTATGCTGGTCCAAAGGATGAAATCAGTTCAAAAACACTGCAAGTCTGAAATGCTTGTCACAGGTTTTGCTTGTTCACATCTCTGCCATCAGACGTGGGATCTCCCTCATTATACATTACAAGAAGGTTGAGCGCTTACAGGAAATGAGCTTCTCTTTTAGCTGATGTGTCTGAGAAGTACACAGAGGAGACTGTATACACAGTAGCATGGCTGCAAACCGGAGACATCGTTTCCCTTAGAATGAGTCACACAGGTGCTCCCTCCACAGATGAAAGGCGTGCTTCTGTTCGCTGCGAATCATGTTACAGGTCACAGCAGTCAGCGCTGTGGTGTGAATAGGGAATGTACAGAAAAGCAAAAAATGTTTGCTAGGTTTTAATGTGAATTGCCCCTGATGTGGAAAATGACTCATCACCCCTTATTCAGAATTTGTTAATACTGTTGTACCACCCAACAACATCAGATCTGGGAAACCTATAGTGTAGCAGGTAAAATAACAATAAATCAGACTTTATTTGTATAGTTTAGTAATATAACAGGATTTGCTTTACATAGCAAAAAACAAATTAAAACAATATAATTTTTCTTTAGCACTGGTTAAAACTCTTGAAGGGGCTTCACAGCTTCAGGTAATTTAAGGATAAGATAAGTTATTCACATGCTTTATATTATAGTTTTTAGGATTTGGATTTCTACAGTCCATTACTGGCAGTCTAGTTCTCACAGACAATGCTGACAACTTCTCAACACAGGCCAGTACCCACTTTGTTTATATATGAGTCTTGCATAAGATGCTTTTACAGGCAAAATGGCAAAATAGACTCAATGCTGCCACCCAATGTCATGTTTGGGAATCAAAACATGATCAAGACACATGAGGAAACCAAGTTGGACATTCTTATGAGTAACAAAACTACTTTGGGATATGGGAAATGTTTTACTCAGTTAGAAGAAAAGACAGAAGACAGGAAGATTCATTTCTTTGTCTGTTAACAGTCACGTATAATAACACACATACAAAATGTACCGTCTATAGTCACTGCATGAGCCAGGAGTTTAGTCAGACCGGGCTTTTCTGCTTGCAGTTGCAAAATGCTAACTGTTTCCTGATTACCATACCCGCTGCTGCAAAGACCGTTTTTCACATTTTATTTTTGTCTTTTGCCAGTATGGTGTTTCAAATCAAAATGGACCACCCCACCTACTCTCGTGAACAAATTGGCTCTGCTGCTGAATCTAATTTCAAGTGAGAATCAAATTCAAGTCAGATTCCACCTCTCTGCCTCCACATGAATATTACATCTGTTTTTGCTTACACAGTTTCACACTTACGGAGGCATTTATGTTTTAATGTGATTTAAATTTAGGTTCTTTAACAATTCAAGTTTCTTTTTTTTCTTAAAATAATCTTAAAATAACCAGTGGTATTGCTTTCTGGAGAGTTTAAATGTTTTCCTGTGTCTCTGCTGGGATGGAGCCTGGTTAAGGCGATTGTGCCAAGTGGAGGGCTGCAATGTGAGACTTTTTTTTCTTCTTTTTTGCAATGCACTGTTCCTTTGTGCGGACACCCTGACTGATGTGGTTGTAAAGAGGCCTGGACAGAGTTCTTTATCATAGGTCTATGAGACTTTCAGAGTCTCTCCAGTAATCAGGTCCACATGCCAATAGTGATGGATTCTACTCTGCAGCCACCCTGCACCAGACAACACACACATACAAATCAGAATTTACATGCCCGAGTCTTTCTTGATCAATAAACATTTACTCCTGAGGAGAGACTGCATCTGCAAGCCTGTCTTTGTAATCAGATCAAACTTTTCTGTTGATATATGAGAAAACGCCTAAATGAGATGACCTCTCAGTAAGATGGCTTTTCTCATGTGCTTTCTGTCACAGCACATGACTGAAACTCTTTTCTAATATCAATAAGCCTCATTTTTAATTTTAATCAAAACTCTTTAAGGAATAGTCTTATGATATAATCCGACACCGAGCAAATGCAGGTAGACACATAGCCTGCAGCTGCCAAAATCATAGAGATGCTAATGACATTGCTGTAAAATACAGAGATCATTTTAATCAGTTAGTTCAAAGCATTAAAGCCAGAGAGGGGAGCAACAAATGGCTGTAGCCTACTCCTCAAGTTGGATGAGGGAGGAAGTCTATTTTCTCTGTGACAGATGTTGAAGCATGTGTGAATACCTTTTCAGCTGCTGAATCTTTGCAGACAGACTGTTGCTATTTCACATTTGACCTCAGACTGGCTCCATAGCAAGAAATGTAATACATGTTTGAATGCTGGACTATGAGAGAACAGACTCAAGCTGTGACACAGATTGGCTCCAATGTGAAGAGCCTTTCTGCCAGACCAGAATTCCCTTTGCCATCCTTTGCTGTCCTATTTCATATTAGTAATATATTTGTTTTTAAAAATAAAATTTACATAGCCTCTCTTCCTAGAATAATAATTTTAACACTAAAGTGAAGAGATTATATGCTGAAATGGACTTCATGATTATTTTTCTGTATTTTCCAATCATTATTATGATAAGTGTGAATACTAATGTATGTCAGTTTTGTCTGAATAGAAAAAAATCTGCCATTTTAAAATAAATACTAATCCCTCACGTCACATAATTTTTGCATTACTATGATTGAGTGCTCCTTGCTTCACTGTTTAACCAGTGCTGCAATCTCACCTATGCAGCCAGGGGGAAAAGTAGATAGCGTACATACCTGAAAGCAGGGAGATTTTTTGATTCACTTAATTCCACTCTGCAGGGAGGTCAGAGGTCAGAGTCAGTTATAGGCTGGAAGTCTTGGGGCTGATAGGGAATCAGTGTCAATTCAAGGATGTTTGATTAAGAAGGTTTCTTGCCAAGTTGCCTGGTATTAAGGTCGGTAACCTCACTAGCCACGCCACCCATCTGCACAAAGTCACCTCTGGAATATTTTTGGAACGAATACAGCAATGAATTAAAAATCCAAACAACATGTTGGATTAATTATTGTTAATTTATATTGAGAAAAGAGTTTGCAGACTTGTAGATGCTAATAGCTCTACTGGATGTCAAGTATCAGGTGCAGTAACCTAAACAACATAAAATGATCATTTTCTGCACATTCCCAGAGGAGTGTTGTGTCTGCTGTAAATCAATACTTGTCCTACTTGAATAATATTGCTGTACAGAGAGCTCTCGGCTGACTCCTGATCTCTCTTTCAACCATGTATAAGAACGTGAGTCACATTCATCCATCTGCATGCTGTTGTACCTCCAATTGCAGAGTACATCCTCATATTTTACTGATATTTATGGTAAATCATGAAATACTGCCAGAGTGGCACCTGCTTTCTCTCTTTCTGCTCTGCCTCTCACTTTCTCTCTAACTATTGTGAGGGTTTGAATGCTTCATGAGTCATCACTGAGGTTTCCATCGCTCCCTACCCTCCTTTTCCTCTCTGTCTCTCATTCCCTCTTCAACAGCCCACAATCTCTGAAAGTTTCATTTTCCTGCTCACCATTTGTATGAGGCAAGTCTAATTAAAGTGAATTATTTGGCTGATGGTCTGTGAAACACATTGCGCCAATTATCAGTGTACTATAAACAGACTGTTATCTGTGAAATCCCTCTGCCTGCGAGCATGCGAGGATGGAAGTGTGATTAATATGCAAAGAAACCAGGTCACAGATAAAACTATCCATCGGTCAAACTGTAGTCTCCAATATTGGGATGTCTGTGGTCTCTGCTTTTTCGTTTTGATTTGTTTTGTCATGTTTGTCACATTTTAACATGAGGAAATGTCACAGACGGAGGTGAAGCACATAGTTTACTCCATTTGTTTAACATGTATTTGACATTATTCTCAGGACTCAGGAAAATCTTCTACTTACTAATTACTTACACACATTCCAATAATTACTGACTGAACAATTTATAGAAGCTCCAAGCTGTAGAGAGAAGAGTTTGTTCATTTTTAGCTTAAGAGTGTGGTAGATATAATATTTTTTAATGTAGCTTACAATAATTGATTCCATAATCTAATCAACATATTTGTTTTAATAATGGTGAACATCAACAACTGTATTAATAATCTGTAATTAGTTGATTGATGAGCAGCCATGTTACATTGCAATTACAGAGACTTGGATTGGTCCATTGCTACTGTGACTACTGTAAAACAGAAAATACCCCAGTATCCCAATACAATCATAGGAGATCTGTCTCAGGAGTTGTTCAGCTGTTTTTATTAACATTTTAAGCCAAATCAGAAGAGCAAAAGTGAAAGGAATTGTTCAAATGCTGTTTATGGGATATTTGTAAGCTGTAATAGTTAGCATGTCTGGCTAATTGGAGGGTTTTTTAAGGTACAGGTTACATGAAAAAGCCCTGTTCATGACAAGAACATCCACTGTGCAGAACCTGGTGGATCCTGTGGATCCAATTGTTAGCGGTGTCCTCTTTTTTACTGAATACGGCAAAGTTTGCACTCCACCTTCTAGCTCACTGTACCAAGCAAGTGGAATGAGCCAAGCACTGGCAAAAGTAAACACATGTTGGCTTTCATTGAAACATCCTATGGACAAGTATAAGCTAAGCAGCCAAGCAATGTTAGAACAAGATAATAGTCTCCTTGCTTGAAATTGTGATTGATGATTAAACCTAATAAAGTGACCCTACTACTCCTAACCTAACAATAAATATTACACGTGTATGATGTGATAATTTTTCTAACTAGTTTTCACATTCACAAATCAAATCTGAACTGAAAAGTTTTGTAGAAATAACGCATGCAACTTTGATTTTGGAGTGGGCTTTCCCTTTGATGCGTTCTAAATAGATGTGAACACTGGAGCTCTTTGAGGCTGTAGACTTTGAAGTCCACAATATGGAGAGACCTTAGACATTACCAGGAACCTCACTTCTCTTACAACAGCTAATAACAGCTTACTGTACCTCATTTGTTTACACTGCAGTTTTCAGCATCATCAGCCCCACTATACAGCACTAAATCTTATGAGCTATTCCGTAAAGCTTGTGCTCTAGTTAACACAATTCATTGGAGTCTCATTAAAGTGTTTTAATGAATAAAGCACCAACATAATATGCTTCAGAGGTGACCTCTGATGGTTTTGAACATCATTAGGATAACCAGCCATCAAAGTGTAGGCTGATCTTGGCTGATTAGCAGGAATGTGGACAAAGCAGTTTTGAACATCAAACTAAATGTGACTTGTTTATAGTATGCTTATAATCTTAATTATATTACATATAAAGTAAATACCTACAGTACACACAGTGTGTTAGTCTCTTAACTGTAATCAAACATAGTTAAAGTAAAAGAAAAGAGGGGACTGTGGGGATAGATCCTCATTTATGGCTTCAACTCGATTGATGAATGTTTTTAATGTGTGTGTGTGTGTGTGTGTGTGTGTGTGTGTGTGTGTGTGTGTGTGTGTGTGTGTGTGTGTGTGTGTGTNATCAAATTACTCTTCATGACTCGTGATATCTCATTGCAATAATGCAATAACTGGTAAATTGCCATGCCTACTGTGTGTATTTGTCGGCAGCCTTGTGAAATATTAATACATTATATGCCTAGTTTGCATTATGGGAACTAAATGGTTACTGACCTGACAATAATACAGTTTATTATAATAACATTTAATCTATTTAAATGAGCAATTTTCAGAAATATGGCAAGATATGCAACCCTGTCATTTACTGGAAGCCGCTGTAAATATAGAAAATATGCATTTTGTTTTGGTGGCTATGCAAATGACTTCTTGTAGTCTGAAAACAATTGGAAAATCTATTAATGTAAGTGTTGACTGCCAAATGAAAGAAAGGTTAACACAGTTCATCACATAATGATGTAAGTATATTTGTCCCATCACATCAACAACAAGACAATTTAAGTTGCTTTACATAAAAACTTTAAAAGCAGACAAAACCACAACAGATATTTTAACACAATCAAAATCAGTCATTAAAGACAGAAATAGAATTTTAAAAAACAGAATAGAAAAAGCAAGCTAAAATAGAATAAGACAGATACAAAAGAAGAAGAAAAGTTACAGTGCAGTATAAGAAATGAATAATTATATAATTTAATAAAAGACAGAGGCAAACTGAAAAGCCTTCAGCAGATATTTGTTTAATTTCTTCCAGATATGTGTGATGTATAAAAACTGGACACTGCCTGTTTATTTTTGACTGAAAGCAGACCTGTCCAAGACAACCTGAGAGGTCTGGATGGTAGCTAGTAGCAGCTTAGGAATGTATTTTATCCCTAAACCCCTCATGGCTTTATAAACCAACTATAGCAATTTAAAATCAATTCTTTGACACACAGGAAGTTATTATTTAGATCTGAGAACTGGAGTGAAATGATCCACTTTTTTTGGTTGTAGTATAATATTCAAGCAGCAGTGTTCTGAATCAGCTGCTTCTGTCTGATCAACTTTTAGGATACTTCAAAAGACACCATTACAGTAGTTAATAGTAAGTAATGGTAGACTGATTTTGTAATTGTCCTAATGTGGCTGTTCAAATTCAGATCTGAGTCCATGACTACAACAGGGTTTCTGGTTTGGTCTGTAGCTGCAGTAGCTTTTCCATTTAGTGATTGAGACTGAGGTCCAGTACCTGGCCTGTAGACCCGTTCACAATTTGGTGTTGGGGGAAGTTCTCACTTCAACTGAGTTAGTGGGTCTCTAGACATGAAAAATCACAGAGGTGCTTGTCCGCCATAGCGCCACAAATGGCCGCCATCGGCTCTGATAAAAATTCAACTTTTTGATTTCTGAATGTATATATACATGTAATATCTCTATTTAGACTTATTATGGTATGAGGGATTAATTTCTGATATTGTTATGACCATATTGGGTGATGGTCAAGGTAATTTTTCTATTCTGATGGCCTTGACCATGAATTGGCCATTAGTAGGAATAAAAAACAGGTGCGACTACTCTAAGTGTAGTAAATCTGACATTTAACATTCAAGCCAGCGAGCTGGGCTTCTTACCCATTTAAAGTTTGAGAATAGGTTGAGATCATTTCGGTCCCAAAGACCTCTAAACATTCGCTTTACCATATAAAACTGCAAGACTGAGCGCCAGCTATCCTGAGGGAAGGGTTCATTTTGGGTATTCTAAATGAGGAATTTAGTGGCACTACGATAATGGCACTATGGTTTTAACAAAATCTCTAAACAGTTATTGGATAGATAACTCAGCAGTATTTTGTGTTAAGTGCTAATAAGTAAATATTAGCATGTTAACAAACAATGTCATTGTCAGAAGGTACAGTAAATGTTTTGGTCAAAGCATTGTGCAGTTTTTAATGAACCCAATAGGATTTGTGTTAAGATTACTTATGAAGTAGGTTGTTATTGGTGATTAGTCATGGTCACAGTCATTTTAATGCAGTAACATTTTGCTCAGTATTTGTGAAGTCCAAATTTATTATAGCTCAATATCACAAAGAATGCCTTAAAAGGCTATTCATGGCTAAAAATATTATAAACAGAATATTTGAAATATGTTGTTGCTTTTTCTTAAAAAAAAAAAGTGAAACAAAGTAAGCAAGCAAAGTTTTTTGTCTGCCCAGGCAGTTGATGCAGTTATGTTGAGTAAGATTCTGTATTCAGGTCTTCAGTCTTTCATTACTGACATAACACCTTCCATCCAAGCACAAGTTATACCTGTCTGTGAAAGAGGTTTGCCACCAAACCACTGTTGACTCCTCCACTCCTATTTTTCAGATTATACTTGAAACTTGAAAAGGATCTATGTAAATCATGCTCATAACCATGCATCTCAGATCATGCCCTTGTTGAAATGTATCAACACAACATCTTCCCTGTGGTGGAAGGAGTGGTGGCGTGCCCTAATTAACCCACTTAGATTGTATCCGAAGCAAGAGATTAAACGATACCTTTCATTCTGTGCCAGCAGTCAGCCTCATTTGTCTTCAGGACACAATCTTCTGTTTTAAGTCAAGGGTAAAAGAACAACACACTGGGTGGTTTAGCAAATGTAACTCAGAGTCTGCGCTCAAGTCTGGGCCAACTAAGCCAATACAGGGCAAACGTACATCAGAGCTCACTTATGAATTGATGATTTGTGCCTCACCAGCCAGCTTCTGTCTTTTCTTTTTGTTTCTTTGTATGTGTAGAGAAAAGGCAGGGGGGTGCTCACCATATGATGTGATTTACTTTCAATGGAGGAAAACACTATCGCATAAAACAGGAAATTAGATAGGTGAAACATTCTTCCTCACTTCAGAAAAGTCCATATTTGGTATTCATGTGAGTTCATAAGGGGCCTGTCGAGGTACCTCCTTCCTAATATTCAGGGGGATTAGCTCTGGGCGTGATAGAGGACACACTTCCTTTCCCACATTCATGTTATAAGAACTAATTAACAGGCTGGAAAAACACATTTTTTTCATTCAGCCTCGAATATTCATTCTATTCAATTCAAAAGAGTTGCAGAGACCGCTCATCCTGAAAATGTTGGTTTGTGCCCAATAGATTTTTTGGCAAAGTGAATTAGTCAGTATTTCAAGCTGTGTGTTTCACTCAAGCACTTGAGTAATGAACAAGTAATTCAGGTGTTTGCTATCTGAAGGAGGAATAGATACATTGAAGAGATTTCAAAATGCAGTCACTGACAGAAGAAGTGAGCACAATCGATAGTTCTGCTCTGAAACTGAATCAGAGTGTAATGTCTCTTTTTAAAGACGGACTTTCTGACAACTGATAAACAAGACGCACTTTGCATGCAGTCAATAACATTTGCTGGGTCGTTTAACTCAGTCGGACCAATTTAACAGTTAACTTTCTGTGGACTGAAGTCTATTCTAAAAACTTGTTAGCTTTTGAACACACATACAGAGTAAAGCAGTATACTGTAGAGATCTCGCTGTGGTTAGGGAAGGTTTAAACCACTGCGAGGTTTAAAGTCACTACTTCTTTAAAGTTATGCAGCTTTTGTCATCATGGCAACAGTAAACACAACAATCGAAGTCATGGTTAAAAAAAAAAAACTCTGACTCATGGTTTGAAGCAGGAAGTTAACAGCCACTGTAGCTAAGCAACACATCTGTCTACTTAGCCACCTCCACCCCCTATTAAGGAAGTTTTTCACTCTATACTGATGTCATGAATTGCATCACAGGTTCTTCTATTACCATGGCTGCTAGAGGGCATCTGTCACGGAAATGTACCTAAAGGCTGAATTTTCATCTGCACCTGTGTAGCTTCCCATCTATTATCAAACATACCTGTCCAATATTCTACTAGTGTAGATAACAGATTTTCAAATTAACAGTAAGTACAATAGGTTTATACTGTTAAGACTGTATGATGTTTCAGTAGAAAGACTCTACAAAATGACGAAGAATACGAAAATGCTGTAGATATACAGTATGTGTGATATATTAAATACAAGCTAAAAATAATTAGTACCAAGTTCAATAACATTGTCCTATAAAACTGCAGCATGGTGCTATTATACTGCATAATATTAGAGTTGCCACAAAAGAGACATAATAGTATCTTAAAAACATTTTTTTTATTAAAGGTAATCTGCTCAATGATGTTTGTCTCATAAAGTGTTCAAATTAAATTTCTCCTCCTCCTATTTAGGTCTGAATTTCACTCTCACAACTTCTTTAGCTACTAAATGTTTCACTACGGTGACAAGCATTGAATGTCCACCATTTAGTTAGTTAGATAGATAGATAGATAGATAGATAGATAGATAGATAGATAGATAGATAGATAGATAGATAGATAGATAGATAGATAGATAGATAGATAGATAGATAGATCAAAACAGTCTGAGCTGAGGGGAACTGAAGTGTCAATAATTAACAAGAAACAGTCTATTATCTGTTAACCTTTCTTTCCCCTTTAGTCTCCTGTGAATCAGAATATGCTGTTTTGAACATTTTTTAATGAAGTGTTTTGTCTGAAAAATATTTTCATCCTTCATTTGAAAGTTAGAGACACACTATTATACTTCTAATAAGAATAAAAGTGCACAGAAATTGAGTGAAAGAAGTTATGACTAATATAAAAAAAATATAAAGCCATGTAAAGCATATTCCCAATGTCAAAACATTTTGGAGGACTAAATTTGGAATTATGCCCAGTTAGTTTTTTGTCCTTTGTTCATGATGATGGGAAGTTGAAACAAAAGGGTGCTTGCTGTAGGGCCAAATGATTGCTGTAGTCTTTTTGATCTAGGAAGCAATATGCATCCTAGAAAGGACTCCACTGGGAGCATCTTTAATGCCTCATGCTGGATTGCGATACCATGAATAGAAAAACACGCTGTAGATGACTGATGGCTGCCTAAAGGTGAGAGAAGCTGCGCTGAGACTCAAAGGTTGTCTGTTCAAACCCTCCAACCGGATGGGAAAATTTGGGCATGGGTAAATGATGGAGTTAGGCTCTCTCCACCCTCCTCTCGAAGCACTGAACATCACGAAAACATCCTATCATTTGAAAAAAAAGCCCCTATATTACAGCCTGGTGTCACTGCTACGGCACTGTCTTCTTGCCAGTCAAGTGATGAAGCCTTTGAGCTGTTTTGAAGAAGCTAAGTGATGCAACTTTGTATCTCATATGCTGAAATGTGGCAAGTCATGTAGATGAAGTACACATATTCTCTCAGATGTTCAGGCGGGGGGGGACGATGAGCTCTGCTGACATTATTGTTTCAACAACACAGGATAAAAGGCTGTGAATGTGTCTTAAATATTCACTGAGTTTCACTGACCGGCATCTGCACTGGCAGTCCCCATTCCAGTCTGATGTGCTCTAGACGGATGAGAGAGGAAAACATTTGCACATCTATCGCTCTTTCAGTCATAAAGGGAATGAACTCTATGTTGTGCACCAAAGGAGGGCACAGCATCCCAAAAGCTCTGGAAATAAAGTTTATGTGGAAAAAGCCGGAGATGTTTGAGATTCAGGGGCAGAGATTGGGCCTGTGTGCAAGACAAAAAATATATGTGACTGAAAGAAGTTGAGAAATGACAGGAATAACGCACATGCACCCACAAATGTGTGTGATATGGCACGACACAGTACATGCAACAACAAACCTTGGTGTGCATCAGCAAATAGTATGTTTGGATGTCTGAAATGTGGAATAGTTTTAGACTCCCCAGGTAAATAAATCAATACAATGTTACAAACAGAAAGAAGCAACACAAATTAATATGCCACATTTGCAGCTTTTTGTGCCTGCAGCCTTATTGAACAAACATGAAAATTAAATTATCAAAGCACAAAGCTAGGAATTTAATCAAAATCAAATGCTTATGCTCATCACTTGTTTTCCATTAATAAAGGGTGTGTCAGTCTGTTCAAGCTAGATCTCTGTGTGACGACCATTCAAGTCCCAGACTTTTACTAAAATCTTACATCCATCAGGCTTTTAATGGGAAATTCTTTGTCAAGTGAATGATTTTGGTGATGTATGAAAAACATGTTCCCTCTAATTTTATATATTTTTAAGTGGTTTACCTGTCATTTCCTTCAACTTAATTATTATACACCCACCGGAAACCTAAATAACAGATTTCAGCGGAATTGGTGGAAAGTTAGGGCTCCAGTCACACGAGTATTAATTACAGTGACATTTTGGATGGAAATTAATTCATTTAAATTGAATTGTTGCAGTCAATGTTCATCAATCTGCAGGGAACTTTTATGAACTTTGACAAGCAACTTTTTGCCATTGATTACTAACACATGAAGGTACAGACACACAGTATAACCTGCTCTGCTGAAGAAACATGAACTGTAGTCAATCATGTTCTCTTGAAATAATGTTTAACTCGACAAGTCTGTTAAATTTATTTGCCCAATTAATTTTTTAAATGTTAAATTGTATTCAGATTTTTCTGTCTAGCATTGTTGTCACCATTTGTTGCTCTTAACTGTGCTCTATAAATAAATAGGCTTAATTGTCTGGTTTATTAAGACAAAGTGTTCCAGCTGTTTCATGAAATTGAATGAATAAAAATTGATTCACCAGTTTCTGGTCTGACAAGACAGTCTGGCCAAATAAATGCAGTTTATTTTTTGGTGGCCATATATAATAAATAATTCTACTTTTCACACAAACTGAGCTATGAAATGAAGAGGTAAGATTTCTGGGTCACATGCATGTCAATCCACAATCATGACAGTTTCTGCCTACACTCATTTTCTCCAAGTCTTTTGCTATTGAATTTAGTTCTTCAACATGAAATAAGTTGCTCAGGTCAAGTCAGGTCAATGTTATTGTTAATCAGATGTCTCTGTTATTACCTGTACCTTGTCCACTCATGAAAGATATTATTTTAAAGGACCTGTGTGTAGGATACAGTGCCATTCAATGGTGAGGATGTACATTGTACTTCTACCTCCTCTTATAAGTGTGGTTTTTCCATGGAACTGGGCTATTGGAGAAATATAGTGGTGCAACATAGTGTTTAGGGCAAACCAACAATACAAAATATGAAACACTTTTATAAAGTTTACATTTCAGAAAAGAAATTAACAAGATGTGAAACACTCTTACAAGCGCTAAGTCAAATTTACAAGTGGCGACATTTTTTTTTACAAATGACACATACCAGAAAGGGAACTCAATGTAACAACCACTGACAATAATAACAACATGAATTGACCA
>JANJYP010157585.1:0-23784 GCA_024605115.1 Rastrelliger brachysoma
TATATATATGAATTATACATTTCTATTGCCCTGAGGTAATCACAGCATAGGTGATAGCATTAGTGTCTATGAGCTCATCCAGTCGCATAATACCAGCTGAACCTTGCTAAGAGACAGGAGTTGAAACTAATCTATTGATGGATGTTTCACTGGGAGATGAAATTAGTTATTTTAGGCCCTGGTGTGATAGGAGTCAAAAGAAGGAGGAGAGATGAAACAATACCTCAGAACAGCAGGAGATCCATGTACCCAGCATGGTCGAAAAGCATCTTACCAAGTAACCAAGCAGGGAGCAATGTGTGTGTGCATGTTTTTGTGTACGTCTGGGTATGCATGTGCTGTCTGTGAGTGAATGAGTACAAAGAGGAGAAAAAAAAAGAAGAGAGTGATAAAGAGGCAGCTGAGGTGGTGCTTGGAGTCGATGAAGTGCCTTCTCTCTGGTGGCCTGGGGAGGCGTGGGTGTGATAGATTAAACTAGTGTCTCGGGGCTCATCCCATGGCTAACCCTGTCCTATTAAGAGTGGCAGTGCGAGTCTTTCACAGTCACTCCACTCCACTGCAGTGTGGACAGGGCTGCTGGCAAGGCTCTCACATGGCACTCCGCTGTTGTGAGCACTAGGGGGATGGAGAGGCTTTGAGGCAGCCAAGGACACAAACTGATGTGACTGATGGCAGCACAATAAAGTGAGCATCTCTTCTCCACAGTGTTAGGACCCCCCCGGTTCTCCGAGGGACATCAAATGGCTCTTTGGGGCATGTAAGCTTTTCTCTGCTGATGATAAGCTCATTGTGCTCTGTGGTCAGTTGACTGGTGATGGTACAATGATGACTAGAGGTCTTTAGCATTCTTCCGCATGGCAGAGTCTTGCTGAACTGTCAGTCAATGACTGCAGTGACCTTATAAAGAAGTCGCTCATTCACAACAGAGATATTATGCCAGACTCAAACCACTGAGTCATAATTGCCTATCACAGAATCTCTGTGGAATTTTCACACTGAAGTAGCTTTGCATCTCTGAAATAATGTCTGAAAGCTTTTTAGGCATTGTTAGGACTATTAGAGCTTATTGCAACCCAACAGGCAAATTATTAGCTTTTTGATGATGAGTGCTGTTATTTGGGATCAAGATGTTTTGGCCCTACTTGATTTAAGTATACAGACATGGTCTAATGTTGCTCTTTGGAAAAAACATGTTGGCTCAGACAGTCATAATTAGAAATTTGTGTTATTCTAGGCATATTTGGCTTAGCTTTGATTTGCTCTCATAGGATAAATCATGTGAGGGGGCGTTAATGATTCATAAGTGGTATTGTAAATATATAATGCTGTGGTTAAATGGATTTACGGCCGCTCACCGTATCACAGATTAAACAGCGTTTTCTGTGTTTTTCGCCCTATTTAATCTTCTGCCTCTTCAGGTAATACCTACGTTCAGCACAAACAAATGAAATCAACCTGCTAATGACTTGCTGTGCTGTGATAATTATTCTTTGTGAGGAAAAACTAGATTCACCCATGGGTGTTGGCAGCAGACCGTCCCCCATAAAATGGGCAAGCGTGGTGGCTGTTTGAAGAGAATATTGAACTCTGGTATTGTAATACTGTACTGAACACACAAACAAACTGAGAACCTATTAAATATGCATATCATCCTGCTTCTCCCATCCCCAAAATAACCGGTAAGCCAAAAAACAGCTGCAACTAACACTTTACACTGCTGAAGGAGCTAGCTGTGACAGAGGGACCAGAAAAAGACCAAAGTAACAAGTCAGAAACAAATTTCAGTTATAGATAGGCTCTTAGTTTATCATTGAAAATCCTGTTACAATCAGATCCATTGTTCTATATTCACACATGTGAATCTGACTATGTAGGGGCTTTTTATTGTCTGTGTGTGTGTGTGTGTGTGTGTGTGTGTGTGTGTGTGTGTGTGTGTGTGTGTGTGTGNTGTACCTGTGAGACTGTGATGCCTTGATTAGTCCCCTGTTCTAAATTAACAAATTCCCTTGGAACATAACGGGTTCAATTGGCAAGAAAAAAAAGTTCCTTCATTCAGTATCACTGCCAGTGCAATGAAGGTACACATTTACATATCAAAGGGCACAACACTATGTCTAGAATTTCAAGTGTGTTCTGTTGTGATGTTGAAGAGCAGCAGCACTGACATGAGAGGAACTCAGTCTGTCCTCTTAACAAATTCCACCGTTGATACACTTCCTTGTTGTGTCCGCAGTAACCCATAAAAGGTGCATAACAACTGAAGCCATAATGAGACTCTTCAAACTTGTAATTGAACATGCATAGGTGTATGCAGCTTGTTTAAGGATAATATATGTGTGGATGTGGGTAATACTTACTCATACAGCACCAGTTGTCAGCTTATAAGTAGGTCATCCTCGAGGAAGGGGGAAAACGTAAAATGATACATGCAGTCTGAAAATGAATGGCCATTTTTTTTCTTTCTTGGGAAATTTCCCTTATGGCCTCCAGATCTGATTTGATTCTCCCCAACTCAAGCGTTGACACATTAGCACGTCTTCTCATTAACTCAGAGTTTCTCATTACCCCCTCCTGGCCCCATTTTATTCCTATTTAACAACAGATATTCCAGACATACTTGGACCATCTTATGTCTCAAACACATTTAAAAAGGCAGTGAAACTCTCAGAATTACTATTTTGCACCCAAACTCGAATATGTAAATGATTCTTTGAGATTTGCTCGACAGTTAATCATATGGCTGTCCATGCTTTGTTCCTCGGATGTCAGAAAGGTTTCTTCCTCCTCCATCTGCTGAGGAATTGTGCTGCAGTTTGCTCATGTGTTGCCATCTCCTTTCTTTGCTGCAACTTAATGAGTACCTGTATGGGCAAAATATTTAATCCTGATAAAATGCTGTGGTGTGTAGTAGACTGTACCAAATGAGCAAAGCATAATAATGAGTGGAGTGTTGTGATAAATTATTGTGCAAATTCACCTGAGTTTTAATGCAGGCATTCCAACGCATGTGGGGAAGAGATCTTTTAATGGGCAATATGAACTGAAGGATGGATAACAGCAAGCAAAAATAACAGCTGCAGTATTTATACGGACACCTTACTATTGTTTTAAGATAGACTTGAAAAGTGTGGACCCAGTATTTAACATTACTGAATCCACCTACACTAAATAACATGCCTCCAGCTCAACTG
This sequence comes from Rastrelliger brachysoma, assembly GCA_024605115.1. NCBI lineage: Eukaryota > Metazoa > Chordata > Actinopteri > Scombriformes > Scombridae > Rastrelliger > Rastrelliger brachysoma. The sequence continues at coordinate 3,192 of JANJYP010157585.1, forward strand.
TTTTAAATGAAGGCATTATCATATTTGCTCAAAGCTGTTTGTTTGCTGTGACTTCAGAATGCCAGCTGTGCTTGCTAGAAGATTTGTGGCAAAAATGCAAAGCCTGTGTGTGAAAAGAGTATTTCCCCAACAGGCTCCACAATTCTCCATCATCGGCTAGTCAAGGATTACACGAAAATTAGGCAGTCATAAGGGGTGAGAGTTTGGGCCATCCTAATTGTGGTGATGCAGCATGTCGAGATGGAAAGTAACGCTTCTCCTTGTCCCCAGTGAGACTCTGGCTAATGAGGCCTGGTCTACACCTCCTGCTGTCCACCTCCCCAGCAGCATCACTGTCCCTCCTCCTCCTCATCATCATCCTCCTCCACCTGTGTATGCATTTTAGCTGAGCTATGCATGCTTGTCTACATGTGCTGTTTCAGGTCCAATATGACGTGCTTATTAGGTATTTACTTTGTTTTTTTTCATACTAGTTTTGCATCACTTAAACTCCAAATAATAATAATGCAAAATGATGATTACTATATATTTCTTTGTCAAAGTCTCACTCCTTGAGAAGTTAAGCACACAAAGTTACTAGCAATGCTGATTTCCAACAATCGAGGAATCAAGAAGAAGTTCTGTAAACTGACATCATGACTGCTGTATAGCTTTGGCTACTTTGTAGATGTAACTCGGTGAGCAATCTTTTAGTTTGATTGTAAGGATCAGCATTTGAATGACACCCATGATGAATTCAGCTTTTATACATGGCTGTTGCTTCTGGGAGCCGGGTGTTCTGTCAGTGTTGTCACTTCTTGAAAGAGATTGAAAGGGACAGTGCATTTCCTCTTGAAGGATCTTATAGCTGTGCCTAGCCAGTTGCATCTGGTGCACTGTAATCAAACCAATCATGGTGGTTGATGGTCAATGATTGCTTTCAGATTGGCTTGCCTTCACATAGCTCTTTTTTTTTCTTTTTACGGACACCTGCTGTAGTAGCAAGGCTGTGAAACCATGGAGATAGAGATGAGACATAGGGCTGGAAAAGCATCTGCTATCACTGTGAAATCATGACTGCACAGCCTCTGATCACTTCTAGTGGATGGACTCTAATTAGTTAGCTAATTCATGTGCATTTAATTTGAACAGATGATTGGTTATGTTTATTTTGCATCAGAAAAAAGCCGTTTTTTCCTGCATCCTTCAGTGCACCTCCCTCTTCAAATCCACTGTCTCTTCACAAAAGCACATTTCACTGTGCTATTACCAGCTGTTTTCACTTGGTGTCTTTTTGAACAACATGCCGGAGACGCCCAAGTCCTGGGGCGAGAAGATAGCATTGCTGCCATAGTGGTTACATGTTAGTCAATTTGAAATACACAGAAAGGAATGTCTCTCATGTGACTCCGGGCCAGCAGAGCGTAACCGACTGCAAGCTTGCCAAGTACGGTCGGTCTCACATGAGAGGGCAGGAGACGAGCAGAAGCACGAATACGGGTGTCACCACTGTCGGATGTATACACCTCAGCCGTAGACATGCCGAGGATGCCAATTCCTTCCCTCGCTTTTTGACTAATTGACCCTGAGCAGATATGTCAGAGGACTGAGGAGGTAGAACATATGAACCTTTAAGCTGTTTTTGGAGAACTCTTGCACAGTGGCAAAGTTCTGCTGAACCAACTAAATGCACTTTACGTGACTCACAGTTAGGGGCTGAAACATCAACCTGGTCAGGATCTGCACATTAAGACAATATTTTCACCTTAATTTGAGCTGTTATTTATTGTATTTGAAGGTGATTTTTTTTGTATGTGTTTACTCTTCAAATCATTCTTGACTGAGAACTATGCCATTGAAATGTATTTTGACTGACAACGTAAACAGCAGTGATCAGCCAAAGACAGACATTTGTTAGATATGAGCAGGCTGATGTTGACATCTGATAGCAGTTTCTCTTGAGCCTGAAAATGTGAGAATAACAAAAATGAACTGAGGGTAAATTGCTGTCAACACTGATGCTCATATTGAGCTACAACATTTCCTCAAGTGCTCTCAACTCATACTGTATGAACACCACAGAGAAAGAATATTACAGCAGGAGTGCTGACACAATCATATGAACTGCAGGTGTGAAAGTAACTTTAACTGAATTCTTTTCTGTTATTTTTCTTCCTTTTTCAGCCCCTGGACTATGAAAGCAAGAAGGCCTATACATTTAAGGTAGATGCCTCCAATGCTCATCTGGATCCACAATTTCAAAGCTTCGGGGCCTTCAAAGACACAGCAACAGTCAAGATAAACGTATTGGATGTGGATGAGCCCCCAGTGTTCAATAAGCCCTCCTACGTGATGGATGTGTATGAGGACACACCAGCGGGTACCATCATTGGAGCGGTGACGGCACAGGATTTAGACGCCAGCAGCAGTCCAGTCCGGTAAAGTGAAACTCTTGTCTAAAGCACTATGCAGTTTACAAGTTGCTTTTTCTGAAGAGTGTTATATCAAAATACAAATGATCAATAATCAAATTGAGACTACATTTATTTAGGAAATAACAAAATCGAATTCCACAAACAGATGTTGTCATTAGTTTAGGTTTCTTGCGACATATTGTAGCGATACTGTCCTTCCATCAAAATGCTCTCCAGTATTATCAAAGAAGTCACATGTTTAACACCCTTTGCAAGACATTCTTTCCAGCACATCTGCTCCCTTCCCTATCTTCTCACCTTCTGACCTCCGTGTAATTCTGTTTTCTTACTATACTTGTAAAATTGTAATTTTATTCCGAGGAAGGATAGTGTTCAAACCTTAACTTTCCTCTCATGAAGAAGCATCTCTCATTTGCTCAAACCCATTTAATTATGTGTTATTATTACATTATCTATATTCTTTCTTTGCTATTACATGGCAAAGATGAATATGGGATAAATAGGAATGAAATGATAAATTTAAATTGTATTTTTCGGTCAATAACATCACTTCACATTTCGGTTTTATGTATTTTTAGCAAACAATTTGAATTTCTAATCCTAATGGAACTTGTCTTCTTAAAAACATTCATTTCAGTCCTCCTTTTCATTTCATTTCCGCAACATTTTGATTTTAATCATGGACTTGCATAGAAAAATTGAACATGAACATTTTCCCATGTAAAATGAATAATTAACATTACTGAGCCATTTTTGAGTATTGTGTGGAGAAATTTTGATTTCATCTGGAATAACCTTTTTGTTTACTGGTGACTTAGCACTCTTTTAAATAACCCTCTACAAAGTGAAGAAGTATATATACTGTAGATAACCCTAAAAGTTAGTAAACAACCCTAAAAAAGAAACAAGTTCAATAGTTCAACTTGCCTAGGAGCAGGATTTCTTTCACATCCACGTATGTCAGAATAACAGCACACAGATGTGGACCAAAGCAGTATCGGATGAAAAGTGACATTGCTATCACATTGAATTGAAGAACAAACAACACTGTCCTCTAAAGGCTTGTCAGATCAACACATTAAAGAGACACATAAATCTACAAAACTGTGGTTTGTTGTACCTCTGGCTGAGACAAACATAAACAGAGGCTAAATAACTTACATATCTCCTACATTTGGCACAGCAAGGCGCTTATATAAACACAGTATGTTGATGATAGAACATGTATTTAAGTGACACTGACCATTTTGATTGAAAACACTTGTAAACTATTTCATATATTTGAGAAATACATAAACATGTGATCATTAGTCTACAAATAAATCAGGGTTCATGTTCTCTGTACTCTGATTGATGGTGAATTAGTGAACTGATATGGCCTAACTTACGTAAAATTACTACACTAACTGAGTTTAATTTCTTGGTTTGCATTTAGAAGACACAGTAGAACATGACAACCTTTAGCAAATTTACTAGTGAACCAAATGTTTATTCTTTTGGGGGTAAAAGTGTTAACAGTGGATGTACTGTGATACTGCAGCCAGTGGCTGAACCTTTTACATCCCTAATCCATTCATCAATGTCTCCAGTCCCCATTCATCAGTGTCATCAGGGCTTTAATCTTGAGAGTATTGTCAGTTTTACTCATCAGTTTGAAGACTAATCAGTCTGTGTTGAACATTTGACATTGTCATGTTAATTGCTCTAGCACCAATGGTTGGCAGTTTTTGACTTGTGGGTGACTGCCTGCAACAGAAGGAATACTGTAACTTTGGCTCATGTCCACACAGGCCAACTGTATAGCTGTGTAGCTGGTAATTGTTTGACTTGGCAGGGTGATATGCTGTAATTGAAAGGATAGTCAAGTGGATGTATTGCCAGAGTTCTGTTGTCCAATTGTCATGGAAGTCATTAAAGTGGACCGAGTTATACAGAAGATGCTGTCCCTGTACGTTCTCTTCTACCCACAGCTGTAACAAGAAAATGCTCAGAATAACCAGTATTGCACTGTCTATGGAAAAAGGAGTAAAGGAAGTAAAATGATCAGACACAACAGATATGATGTAGAGTGCATCATGACATTAATGATTTGACCTGCAAATCATGTAAAGATACATCACTGAGGCCTTAGAATATGAATACAAAGCTGGAAATGTGAAAAGATATGCATAGTAAGTCCTGGTGTATCAGTATAACTACACAGAAGCAGATGGGCTACTTTTTTAAATGCATACTTTAAAATGAATTCCTTAGGTTTTGATATGATAGCCTTTACAGATCTCAAAATTAATCCTTATCAAAAGAAATTTATCACTTAACAAAATCTGCCAAAATCTTAATGGCAAATACTTAAGAAAGTCATGTACAGTAAAGCACTGCTCTCTCCTGGTACTCATCAGGTGAGACATTTAAACGTCTCTGGTCCGTTTTATGGATGTGATGTGCTCGACTCAGCTCCTGATTTATACTCAGTGCAAGTCATCCCTTTTCTTCCTCCATCTGTCTGTCTTGCACACAAGCACACACATAAAACTTGAGTGGGAGATAACAATAGACTGTCCCTCACAAAGACAAAAGAAGTGCATTCTTAAAAAATGTATGAGAATCCCTTGGTTTTTAAAATCTATTAGCTTCTTTTGCTCAGGCAGATTGCTTTGTATCAATGCTTCTTCGAAGATGCATGCTGGAGTGTAACGCAAATGGCAAAAACACCTGTTGCGTGGACAGTAGTTGTTTTATGAATATTTCATCCCAGAGGAAACAAAAGAATGGAAGAAGCAGAGATTTGTATAACAAAAAGCCTATACCCTCAATTCTGTGAATCTCCACTTTCTTTCCGGCACTTTAAATATTCATCAATACCAAGCTGACATTGTTCATTTGTGTTCCATCATAGAATTCTTCACTTCAAAACGATAAAGCCAATGACCCATCATGCATAGGGAATAATGCTTTTAGACAACTGATTCTGCTGTTTAGCAGCATAGTGCAGAGTTATCTCTTGCTGGAGAAACAAAAGGGCTTCATGAATACTGCATCGGTGACTGGTTCTGTGGAGCTTCCTCAAGTTTGAATGAGGTTTAAAGACTGCACTTTTGGCTTCTGTTTTAAATTGTAATACCACAAATCACAAAACATTGAATAGACACTTTGGTCATGGACTTTAAATGGCTTTACTACAGCAAAACCTTAAACCATATAATCATTTACAGTTTAAAATAAACCCAAATGTGCCTTCCTTTTTACTTAAATTGCCTTGTGTGTCTTGCATAATGTTCACTGGACTGAATTAACACCACTGCAGTTCAAAACAGGAGATAACGCTGTAATTAATTTTCATATCTTCAGCTCTCAGTACTAAGTCCAGCTTAAGTAGCCTCTTTAGATCAGTGATTTCTTTCTCACTGTTGTTGATGAGCTCCATTCTTTTTAAAGATAGCTTAAGAGATCGAAGCAATTACGAGGAAAAACATTTTTGATGTTTTCTATTCCACAGGAATACAGAAAATGTACTTTCTGAAATATTTTTGGCATTTAGCATGAGAGATTGTAATTGAGCTGGTGAGGCTTTGTTGTCGTGTTCAAGGAATTTAAAAAAAAAAAAACATGTATGCTAGGTTTGTGATTCATCCAGTAATATTCTGGTTAGGCGGTCTCTTTAACCACAGGGCCACACTGACAGTGAACATAGACTTTAGTAGCAGCTTGACTCCAATATATCCCCCCCCAAAAAGCTTTTTGCCCTGAGGAAAAATTGCAAACCATTGATCTTTTGAACTCTTGGTGGGAGTTTGGCTGTAATATTTATCAAAGAGACTCACACTAAACTATTTTGACACAATCATGTTCACTTCAAGGCTACGTGCAAAACAGAGTTAAAGAGAGAACGTAGATAAATTGAAATTGAAACAGAAAATTCAAGGGGAACAAGGCTTGTAAAATAACTCTATTGAAGTGGTTTTGTTATCATTCTCATTACAGTAAAAGACTTGGGGGTCTGAACATATACTAGGCTGCTTTTTGTTAATGACTGAGTCAAGTCCAGTTTGAGGCTCTATGGTGTAAAAACAAGCATGATAAATATTAATGAGAAATATCCTTTTAAGATCAAATAATTTGCCACAAGAAAAAAAAAAGACAGAATGGTGACACAAAGAGGTCCAGGCTCAAACCCATGAGAAATTAAACATCCATGCTGTGGAAGTGTCCATGAGCAAAGCACTGAACCCCCCAATCAGACCACCATGTGAAGGAAGGAAGATGGCATATTTTTTTTCTCATGGGAACTCATCTGGCAATCACAAAATTATTAATGAAAAATAGCCTTTTAAGATCAAATAGCATGGCATGATGAATGTCCCTGTTAGTGCAGCGCTTGGTGATCTCTTTTGTATTTCATCGTTTGCATTCAGAGTAACTGGGTAAGACCAAAGATTCATCTCACAAAGAGGACGCTGTACCCTCTGTTCACAGACACCAAACCAACATTTTTATTCTTTTGTTGTTTGTCGACTGTAAGTGATTGATATGGTTTCAACAGTGCCTAAAATTCATTTCTGTTCCCAAGAAAAACGTTTATTCAGCATGGCTTAAGTACATGTGTTCCATTACTAGATTGGAATTTATATGCAATCCTCAGCACATTTTCTGGAAATGACCAATCAGAATGAGTAATGAAGGCTACACCAACATTATATTATACCTAACTCATATACATGAGCCCATAGGGAGAAATCACTGTGGTTTAATTCTGGTTTATGCTGGAAATGGATGCCATTAAACAAACATTTTCTTTCAGGTATTCCATTGACTGGAAGAGTGACTTGGACAGCTACTTTGACATTGATCCAGTGGAGGGAACGATTTCCACAAATGAACTCCTTGACAGGGAGAGCATCGCCCAGCACAATATCTCCATCGTGGCGACCAAACTTAGTAAGTATGACAACAAGATCGATTGTGATTCATGCAGGTGTCGTCGTCCTTCCCCTACCATAATCTGTGTGAAGGATTTAACACACTTTTACTCAAGTCAATACTCAATCCCATTTTGCAGGAAAGGTTTATAGGTGACTATAAACCATGATGGCTCTCCCGAAGGGATGTATCTTCAGGACATTGTCTCCTCTGGCATACTCGTCTCAATTCTGTTTTCATTTTTAACTGCCTTTTTTAACACGTTTGATGACATTGGCATTGGAGGGGAGCTTTTCTTGCCAGAGTCAACTTTTACTTACACTGCTGTAAAATGCAAAACCTTCCAGAGTTTTACAGCAAGCAGATGCAGTGGCATCACAGCATGTTCTGAGCTGAGCTTGTGAAAGCTGTGGCTTTAAGACATGTCATCAAGCTAATTATGTTTTTATGAAAGAAGTGGAGCAAATTTCCGGATAAATAAGCAAATCCATCGTCATCAAGTCATCAAATCTGCTAAAAACCGTCAAAGTCATTATCCCAGAGGCAGGCTGGTGCTCAATCAAAATTACTCACGCTGTATATTCATTAGGATAGACTGTGAAATATGGGCTGTTAAAACTTGAGTCATTGTCGCCTTGGAAACTGATATTACTCACTTCCCTTCAAGGTCATGGCACTGACATGCTAATTCTGTTTTCAGTGTGTGTGTGTGTGTGTGTGTGTGTGTGTGTGTGTGTGTGTGTGTGTGTGTGTGTGTGTGTGTTTCTTTGTGTGGCTCTTGTGTGTAAGTGTCAAGGAACTGGAGGATGAGGTAGACTGAAAGGATATAGCGTAGTGGGAGGATAGGAGGAGGGTGGAAGTTTTACAAGGGCGCTGATCAGTCTGTCACATTTGGTGCAGGAATCAAGTGGTATTTCTGCACATCTTAACTTCACCCACCTTCATTTTTACTCACTTTGTATCACCATCCCTACAACCAGTCTCTAGTGTAGCCTAATGTGCTGCTTGGTTCTCCTCTCTGGAGACAGGTATTCTTCTAGAGACCATGTTTGCCATGAGAGAAAAAAAAAGAGCCAACCATTGAGAGCCAGTGTTAAAAAATAGTTGAACTGGTTCAATAGACACATATAAACTATTTTGCTTGATGCCCATGCCAATTATTATTATTACTACTATAGTTGATCATATTACTAGTATTATTATAGTTATTGTTGTGATTGTTGTTGCTGTGCATCTGTGTCTCTCTCCCTCTTTCGCTCCACTCTCTCTCTCTCTCTCTCTCTCTCTCTCTCTCTCTCTCNCTCTCTCTCTCTCTCTCTCACACACACACATAAACCCAACTGGTCAAAGCAGATGGTCGCCCACCCAGAACCAGGTTCTGTTTGATGTTTCTTCCCGTTAAAAGGGAGATTTTCCTTGCTGCTGTTGCCAAGTGCTTGCTCATGGAGGAATGCTGGATCTCTGTGAATTAAAGTATGGTACAGTTTTGACCTGCTACATATAAAAAGTGTCATGAGATAACACTTTTAGTAATTTGGCATTATATAAATATAAATTGACTTGACTTGACACTCAGCACCCTAGAGTTTGTATCCCAATGTGGGAGTTCAAATTTGTTTCTGACCTTGAGTGAGATTTGGCAGAACTTTCTGTTCCGGGTATTGGATAGTTGTTATGGCTCCTCCGTGATGCACTCTATTACCATGGTTGGGATATTGTCTTTCTGTTATTCGGGGCTTAAACCATGAAGAACAGCAATAAATACTGAAACACACGATACCTTCAATGTCTATACAAATAATTCATTGTGTGAAGAGAGGTGAGAGTTTTCTACAGTTTAAAGCCGCTTCAGTTGGCACGGCACAGCAGTTTTCAATAAACAGTAAATTATTGCGGACCTCCGTGTTTGACCTGTCTCTGCATCACTGTGTCCTTGCTGCTAATTCTTTTTAGCACTTAACCATTCACACTTTTGATTCCTCCGTAAAATAACTTGTATGAAAATATTCGACAATTATAAGTTGTTAGATGACATTTTCCTGACCCCCTTAAGGTACCTTTACTCTGCAATGATTAGCACAACACCTGAGTTGGAAATGTTTCACTTCACACAGCCTCAGAGATTTGTCCGGTCATTGCTAGACACCGCAGTCATGCAGCAAAATGAGAGCAGTGTCTGCTGCTCTCCTGAGACACAGCACACAGCAGAAGGCGTACTAAATAAGAGCTGGGGCTAGATTAACAGTTTGCTTTTTGGCTTTTAAGCCAGTAGCAAATTTTAGGAGTCAGACAGGAGGGAAGATCTATTAAATGCAATAATAACCTTGGAAGTAGCTCATGAGGGAGCACACTTGCTATCTATTTACAGCAATTGAATTTAGTTTTATACATAATGTGGAGTTTTGTGTTGCAAGTTTACTTACTTATTCTGTCCACAGTTGCACTTTTATCAGATTGATGTCCCCAAGAAAACTTTCTATCTGTATTTTGCAGCTCGTTTTATAGATTTGCAGTTGATTGGCTTGCAAAGAGGAGATTTTTTATTAAAATGAGTTTTAATTAAAAAAGTAATATCAAGCAGAAAAGCAGTGTAAGGCAGGATTTTTTTTATGGCTGACCACTCAAGCATTATGTAGGAATACAGGATTCTGATTCAATAAAAATAAATAGAGCATGTGTTATGGGCTGAAATGCTGACGCCGCTCTGATTTGAATATACCTACTATACCATTGCTCCATCTAGTGGGCTGAATGATACATCACTCATGACAGTTAGAGTCAGCCAACAGTTATGGAGATTAGTATTTGAGAATAAATGAGGAGAACATAATAGATCAATTTTACACATCTCATTGATTAAGAAGACTTCAAGTTGTTCAAAGTTTTTGGAGGCCAAATTGTTCAAGACCCCAATGACAAAAGCAAAGATCGGTATTTTTGCTGGGTGAGCATTGGTGTTAGTAGTTCAGTCAGTGCAAAGCAGCAAATCCCATGCTCAGTGTCATTTTTACCTTGGTGGGAAGATTGCTTTTTCCATCAAGGTCAAAGACAGGTTACTAACTGAGCCGTGGCTGCGTCTCCAATCCCCTTGAGATGACTCTACAGATCCCCCCACCCTCTCTTGCATTCTTCTCAACCACCCACCTACACACAAGCCTACACACCTACGCACCCATGCACTGGCACTCACATAAACAAGTGCACACTAAGCCCCCCACTGCAGCGCAAAGCCTATTCCCACATCAAATCCATAAAGTTTACCTTACTTCGGCTTTCACACAAAAAGAACATTTCCCCGTTGTGCCCTTGTAGTGAGTAAACATTGTAACAAACAACCCTGGATTCAAGTTAGTCCCTCTCAAGGGAGCTTTCACACTATAATTAATATGGGCTACACATCTTATGGCTAAAACCCATAACAGAACCCGAGGAAGAGCAGCTTGTAAAGAAAGTATTCTCTCTGTTGAGCCATATTCCATAATGGCAGGCATGCTTTATTTTTAGGCAATATATAAGATACATTTACTGTGTATTTTTATTTAATTCTCCTTTTCATCGTCAATCAAAAGCTTCATAAAACACCAGTGTCCAAGTGCAATTTATGCATCAGCATGTTCCTTACATCAGAGCTTTCCTAGCAGCTATTTAACTAGAGGGACTTATGATGGGCAAGCGGCAAGGCAGTTTAGTGTCTACTCAAAATGCTCCGACTTGACAGGCAGGCATGACATCCTCTTTGACCACTCAACCTACACAGACAAACATTTATGCTCCTGCTCATCATAGAAAGTAGTACTCCATATATCCACTTGATGTCAGTGCTGTGATTTTTTTTTTTTCTGTTTTGTTACATTCATGTTACGCTGTCCACTTTTCAGTGTGCAACTGTGACTTATCTTAACAATTCTGTCTTGTGTTTTCTCATCCAGATAGTCCAGTTCTGACCAGTCGGGTGGCTGTCACCGTCCACGTGTTGGACATCAATGAGTTTCCACCTGATCTCGCCAGTCCTTATGAGACCTTTGTGTGTGAAAATGCCAAGGTCGGACAGGTACGCTCACATATACTCCCCTCCCTGCATACCATGCACCCATGGCATTAAACACAGCACATTTTTAGTGTTTCTGTTTTCTTCATTTGCTTTGGTACATTTATCAAATCACCCTTAGCATTTGCAAAACCCAAAGTATGTTATAAATAGTGGGGCAGGTGGACCCACATGCTGAGAGTGTAGGAAATAGAAGGGTTGAAGAAAAAAAATATTCTGAGACTGGGCTGCAAACAGCATGAAGAAACAAAACTGACTGAAGAGAATAAAATAGACGACTCAACAAAACTGAACTAATGAGGGTGTATGTATACATATTGTGTGTATTATCTGTATTTTGGTATATGTTCAATATAAATTGCAAGTGAAATATTGTTCTGTGAAGCATTACATTAAATATACAATGCAACAGTATAGTGCAAACATTTGAATGATTGAGGATATAGTTGTCCTCTCAACAGTCAGCTGTAACCTTCAACCAGCCTCAGTCACTTTAAAGTCATGATTGAAGAGAATGATTGATCTATAATTTGGCCTTTATTTAATCAGAAAGGTGTCCCTGTCCTTTTCACTGTGGCCTTACTCCTCTTTGTCATGGCTATAATCTCATTTCCTTGTTGTTCGTCCATTGTCAGACACTTACACTGTGTCTATGCTTGCCAGTTGAATGTTCATGAGAAGTACCTCTGAGCTATTTTAGAGAATTGGTTCACACTTCACAAATTCCTCTTCATTAGTGAAAGTCACGATTCATCGATTCAATACACTTATATTTAAAAAAGGCCTACTACAAATGTACAGAAAATATGCTTGACAGATTACAATAGGTTTTGCATTTAATGATTTATGCAATGATCTAGTGTGACAATTGTACATTACCATTTGCATGAATGTGCCAAAGCATTCAAATTTGTTCAAAAGAGTGAGAAATTGCTTTTAGGATGTTCACAAGTGAGGAGATAATGTGGAGGTTGAACAAATAGTTTTTAGAATTAATCTGAGAAATGTATCAAAGTGATAGAGAAAACTGTAAGACTGTAAGATGTGTTAATTGTCGTGAGTTGACAGATATGACTTCATGCTAGTTTTGTGTTAAATTAGATCTGAAAGGTGAGGATTTTTATAAGTGCTGGCAAAGTATCATTGTTAACGCTTGTTAAGAACTAAACACTGATTTTGTGGTCCATAGTGATAAAATGCTGTGGTATTTTCCACATTGCTGTAGAAACAAAACACATTTAGGTTTCATGATTACAGAGGGTTGGTTTTCAGTGTTTTTTTTTTTTTTTTCAAGGTCACCTGAATAAAACTCTTTATTCTGAGGGGTTTTACAGCAAACCCTTCAGCACAGAGTTTGAATCCAAATCTTGAGCTATGATTATGCCAAAAGAGTTTGATTCAGCAGCAGAAGCAATCATAAAACGATGCAGTTCTTTGCATATCAGCAACCTGGAGTACATTTAGATGATGTATTTGAGACGCGGTGGAGAATTTGTCTGTGCACATTGTAAACCAGCCGTGCCTGTAAATTAGCCCATTAACCAGCATCTATATGCAGTTAGTGTTCTGAGGGAACAACTTCTTTGACAGTCTATCAAATCGGTGTTGACTCCTCATCATATCGAGGATGTTTTGCTGGTCCTCGGGCCTATTGCAATCAAAACAATGGCTGCGCCTCCATTAGAAGGCATCGCTGTCTTCCTGACATGAACTCAGCTGACTTAAAACTGAAATACAGGGAATGAGGCCAGTTTGACACTAGAATTAGAACAAATGAAGCCAAATGCAAAAATAACTGATAAGCAAACCTTCTTCTTAAATAGCTATTTAATTTAAGCAGTGAGGCTTTGCAATTTTCTGTGGTAGTTTAGGTTATTCATTTGAATTTGTTGTTTTTCTGTCTGTGCATGCCCAAACAGGTTTAAAGGGTGCACAGCTCAGTCAGAAAAACAGGATGTCACAATCTTAAATCCATCAATCAGGATTTAGTAGTATTCTAATCAAAATCTGGTGGCAGATGTGTGGTTGTTTGCTGTTTGCTGCAAGGCCACTAAAGCCACAATCACACAGTTCTGACGAGGCAGATTAGCAAAGTTTTAAACTCATAATGAATAACAGCTAAACTAATAGCTTTCCCCCACACTTCAACCTTGATTATTTATTGCACGTTTCATCAAAAATGTTTTTATTCATAGAAAAATACTTAAATATAGAAAATGCATTATGGCTCAACAGATATATATTCACTTGCACAATTTCTGATCTGCATTCTTCATCATTCAACTCGGCAATACATTGGATTTTGACAAAATTAAGTTAACCAGTATTATATTTAAAAGGCATTATTGTCTCTCCTTTATTTTATACAATTTTTCCCTCTATTCATCTTTAATGGCATCTCCTCCATTTTACCTTACCCTACCCCCACACCCTGACTCTTTTTTCCTCCTCTCCTCCTCCATTTCCTTGCCCTGCAGTGCAGAATATACATTGTCCTAGTGTTTCCACAGCATGATTCCACCAGGTGTTGCACACAGCTGGTGAATGATAAAGAATTGCAGATCCTTTCTTCACACATCGCCCTTGATGATTATCTACACTCACACTGCTGAAAAACACACAAACCGCTTGTTTTGGAGTGGCTCATGCTGTGGCACATCCTCCAGGAAAAATAATCAGTAACCAGGACATACCCAGGTAGCAAGGAAAGCCACAATTTTCATGCAAATGTGTCAGAACAGCAGAAAGGAGAGTGGCCTTAAACTAAGATTTGCAAACAGAATAGATGGGGCTGTGGCCAAGAAAGGCAGTATAAAATATTTCCTTATTTTATGATGTACGGTACTCAGCGCTCTGACCACTCAACTGGTCAAGTGTGAAATGGGAAAAAGTAACAACAAAAAAAAACCCCACAAAAAACGCATATTTACAACTCAAGAATTAAATCATAAAAAAAGCTTCCTACATATTAGATATATTTAATGTTTTGCCTTAACGCTGTATAGTACTTCGAGCAAGTGCTAACCTTGTGAATCGGTTTGTTACACTGAAATAATTACATTTACAGCATTATTGCTGCTCTTATCTAGCACAACTAACAATGAAGCTGAGTGTGAAAGTAGAATACATTCAAAGTCATTTAACATGTACAATAGCAGTCAGTAATAAGCAGTAACAGCAGCCGCAGCGCTATGCTTGTGATCAGGAAGAGGTGGGGCACACTTTTGAATGCGAGAAAAGAGGCATTTGTACGTGATAGAATTAAAGAAATCTTTTAAAAGCTGATGTCTGCACTGAAATACTGAAGCTGTTGTTCGCAGAGTCCTGTATAGGCCTTAAAGATTTTCATTGAATCAGTATTTATCCCGATTTCATGTAGGCTACATCTGCAGGTAGGAACTTTTTCATAGAAGCAGTAGACTGGATGACAAATGAGCAGTGTATAAAGTTATTATTAAAATTACTTGTTGATTGATCATCGGCAAAAAAATATATATATTAAAATTCACTTGTGATCACATATACCACACATTTGCTTTTGATATTTGCTGCTGTGTCTTTATTCTTTAAAATTAATAATATGGACTTAAGTGTTGTTTGATTAAAGGTGGGATAGGATACGTTTTCCTGGATAATTTTTACCATATGGTTAAAATCCCCTTCACATCCAGACTGCAACCAATTGATTAAATTCTCCACCAGAAAAATACATTTTTTAGGCACCTGTGGAACGTACCAGACTGAAAAAAACATTTGAACAGACCTGTTTAAAATGATGGTGATATGTCTATCAAACTCAACTGTCTAATTCAAACACTTAGAGAAAGTTTGGATCTAAGGCTGTAGCAGTGGCATTGGGTCTGCAGCAGGTTAAATCTGCTAAATGAGGAAGAGCAGACTGGCTGCACAGCTGGGCTGGCAGGACAGCCGGTTCCAGAGTAAGCTTTGAGATGTTTGAGGAAAAGAAGAAAGCCATCAGCAGCTTGGTCCAGTGGCAACTGAATCAGCAGTCTGCATCTAGGAGACTGGAAGAACAAAGAAGTTGGCGGTTGGTTGGGGAGCTGTAAACTAGCAAACTCAACTCCAGTTTATATGAAAGGATAAATTTGACTGAATTGCTGTTTAGAATGTGTCAAATTGTGTCCCTTTTTATTGTGGGTTGCTTTGGGAACAAAAGTGTGGTTGCTCCAGTGGTTATGGCAGATGTACTGTATTGTAAGTACAAAATAAAACAACTGGCTTTTGTTCATGACCCTTGAACAACCTCTAGTAGTTTTGAATGAACTTAATCCATCATGGTATGTGTTGCAGTAATATAGAATTTCAACAAGTTATCAATCAAGTGCTCACTGACTGTATCCAAAACTATCGAGAGAACAGTTGCCAACAAAGACTGCTTTGTTTCAGCACAGACAGGTCTGGCATAGAGTCAGCTCAGGACAAGTCGACACCTCTCTTCAGTGTTGAAGATTTTCACATTTGCTGTCAGAACAAATTGACCGATAGGAATTCCTTTCCATTATAAAGAGAAATACTTGACATTGAAACAACTACTCACAGAAAATACTCCATCTTTGCCAATCCAAAGAATGTTTTATGTCAGTGTATAAATAGCAGAGCTAGTTCTAACTCACCCACCATGCAGGCATAAAAAATATTAAATAAAATCTTGTAAATGTAAAAATGTCAAAGTAAAACCAAAAAACTTAAGTTGTACGTCTCTTTTCAACAGGTGATTCAAACCTTCAGTGCTAAAGACCAGGATCTACCACCTGCTGGACAACAGTTCTCATTCAAATCACCAAAAGAAGATATAAAAAACAAGAATTTTACCATCCGGGACTTTGGAAGTAAGTAATATTTTATTCTGATTACAGCTATATATGTTGATTAATACAGTGTTTTAATGCTTCCTATTAACTTGTGTAGCTTTTTCCAATGATTAACACAAGGGCATCACACTCGGGGAAGGTAAAGGTCAGCAACTAGGGATGAAGTAGACAGCTGTGGGCTTGTATTCTGTGGAAGGAAATCTCTAGCAGGGTGCTGGTGAGTGCTTGGATGAAGCACTTGCACAGTGAAAGAAAAAATGCCCTGAGATTGTCACTAAAATGAGAATAGCTCGTNTCTTGTATTCTGTGGAAGAAAATCTCTAGCAGAGTGCTGGTGAGTGCTTGGATGAAGCACTTGCACAGTGAAAGAAAAAAATGCCCTGAGATTGTCACTAAAATGAGAATAGCTCGTCCACCATAAAGGTCAACCCAGCTTAAGTGAGCCTGCATGGTCAGGTTGATGCTAACTTTAGGGTGTTGCAGTCCTTTCAACTACTGAACTGCTGACACTGGTATTTTCATTAATGTAACTTTAGCAGTATATCATATAGGGTACCTTCAGTAAATTTAAGGATGACTTAGCCTGTATGCCAGCAGTTACTTCCCAGAAAAAGGTGACATTTTTTTTCAGTGATAATTTTGGAGACGTTAATCTTTCTCCAGCCCCCAGTGTTTCTTCATCCTCCATTAAAGGGAAATCATATCACACCTTTTTACAACTGACAGATACTGACAAATTAACAATGTCTGAGTGAGTGAATGAGTTAAATAAATAAATGAAATGATTACTTACTATATTTTTTAGGAAAAAACAATGGCAGATAATGTTAACATTTTCTGTGATAAAATGATTATGTACTGTAACTCGTACAGTCACAAATAGTGTTGATAGTGATCATTTTGTACATTAGATCTGATATTGATCACATATTAAAAGTTCCCTGCAACTAATTTATCCTATTTCCTGTCCTATTTTTTGAGAGATGACTCTCTCTCTCTCTCTTGTTGCAAAGTTTGCTGCCTGAACCTTGTAAGAATGGCATATCTCAACACTAAAAATAACAATGCATGCGGTCAGACGTTGTCTTATGATAAGGACATAAGTGACACTGCAGTGTGCACTGGTCGAGCTCTTTGAAGTCTAACCAGAAAGACGGGTAATGAAAAGTAGGACATGGAAGGATGAGACCAGGGAAACGAATGCATTCACCATCCTTGACAAGCCCCCGTCCGAACCTCTGATCCAGTTTTACCTTTTGGACACACTGTCTTGCAGTTTCCTGACTGCCAGAGGCCCTGCATGCACACTCTACAGACATAGAACAAGATCTGATAGGCAAGGACAGGAAATACAAACACCATGGACAGGTTCAGCAAGAGGGAAAGAGAGAGAGAAAGAGAGAGAGAAAGAGGGCACAAACACAATCTGCACAACATGCAAGGTGTGCTTAAACACCTGACCTCCTGTCAAGAAAAAGTGCCAGACTTCGTCAGTGGAACAAACCTGCCCTGACAGGGGTCAGACAGTCTAGCTACAGCAGACAGAACCAGGCAGGTCCACGCCAACACGTTACCTCTCCCTTGCATACATTGTCGACCTCTATTCTACTCGCTACATCCAGATGTATTCTCAACTTATTCCCTTTGTGTGTTTTTAATGTTTATCTGTTATATATCATGGTTAATGTGCTGTTTCTGTGAAGTAATGCTGCCTGCACAAAGAGATAACAACATAGCAACTGATCCCTATAGGTCTCACAGTATAGGTAGACAGAAGCCTCTTTGCAGTGTTTCAGAGAATGATGTAGTGGGTGTGGTTAAGCTCTATCCACTAAAGTAAGTGGTGTACAATGGTAAGAGCTTTGATAAGAGAAATCTTTGAAACGTTGCAATTTCTCATCACATTACAGGAAGAACATTTGAAGATGATTTGATATGACACATAAAGAGTTATCAGACAATGAACAGTTTTATCCTTATCATACTTGGACCACCACACTGGTAATGTAAGTCAGAGGATTGTCTGATTGATGTGAGGTTATACTGGATGGAATACATTTTTGTTCTTTGGTGACAACACCTTCTAACCTGTATGAATAAAGGAGTAGGCACTAGCTGCACTATTTAAAACCTTTCATATACATTCCTTTTAATCAATTCAAAGAATTTGAATCTGTGTTGGAAATCTCTTTTTTGCTATACCAGCAAAATTTGAAATGTCTTCTTCTTACAGATAACACAGCTGGAATAGTGACGAAGCGGAGTGGCTTTAGACGACGTGTGCAGGAGATCTACTTTCTTCCAGTTGTGATTGAAGATAATGGCTATCCACCCAAGAGCAGCACAGGCACCCTGACCATCCGTGTATGTGGCTGTGAATCAGATGGTTCTCTGTTAACTTGCAGCGCAGAGGCCATCTTTCTCCCAGTGGGTCTCAGCACGGGTGCTCTGGTTGCTATCCTTCTATGTATCATCATCCTGTTAGGTGAGACATGTTGTCTTCTGGCTTGTAAACAGTCTTCATTTTAACACAGTACCATAGATGATCATAAAGGACACAGGAATTTGTTGTGCTGGCACTCCTGCTCTGACATCCTACTGGTTGCCTGGCAACATCATATGCACATATTTCATGATATCAAACTATTTCTTTAGCATTTTTTCTTTTTTACTTTAAGCTTCCACAACTTCCTGTAAACTAATGAAGCTTCTTGCTTACCATATCTTCACCTTAGTATGATCAAACCAGACAATTTGTGAAGTTTCTTAAACCAAATTCCCCCAAAAAAAAACAAAAAAAAAAACCCTACATATTGGTTGGCTTGTGATGCCTGAGTGAACTATAACATGTAAAAGACAAATGCATGTTTAATCTACTAGATCTATTTCCATTCAGCTGGGTTCAGAGCTGACCATCACACTTGGGTTGGTGTCCCTTTAGGGGTACCTGTAGTTAATTATACGACCCATATGAATTTGGTCATTCAATGAGACATTGGAGATTGGAAGGAGGGACACTTGGCTCTATAAACTAAATCCAATCTCGCTGCCCTGTGGCTGCTTCCTAGGCTATAGCTTTTACATTTCCCACAAGGTCATGGGTGTAAAACTCCTCCTTAATTCTCTGCCATTAATGTCCAAACTCATCTGCATAGTGAGGAGGAAGTAAATGTAGGTTTATGGCATCATTTTCTAAATTATGAATGTGGGATATATGGTTGTTAAAGAAGTTCCAGTTTTACAGTGCAAGTCAACAGTAGCCATGACCTTTAAATTGAGCTGTATTTACTTTTTTCTATCTCTTTCTAATATATGGCCCCACAAAGACTCAACTGTTAAATCAAACTATAATCATTAATCCTTTTTCATTACCTTCATGAATGTATTCATGTGAAAAATCAGCTCAGCTCTCATTGTTTTATATCTGAGGGAACATAAAACCTCACATTTGATTGTGGTGATGTTGTGTCCGTGTGTCCACTTCATCAGAGAATAATGGCATCAAAGCTCTAAGTCATCTCGCCCCCGAGGCTGAGGCTGATGCCGAACTGTCATGCCGTCCCTGCAAAGGAAAGTAGCAGAGAAAATCAGAGCTCATGCTGAGAACATTTCCATAGACCCACTTAGTTCCTGTGCAGGTTTTGTCACGATGACCCAGTTGTACTATGAGAAGAAATGATAAGGTAAATCAACCAGACCAGCACAGAGACTTTCATCTGTAATGCTGTGTCTTCAGACTGATGCAGATTGGCTGCAGCCACTGACATGCTGTGTTCAGCCAGTGTGTCTCATAGAAACTGCCTGTTGTTGAAGTTTACACAGGTGCCACTGGGGGGAGCTAGCACACTATATACAGGTAGATCAAATGCTTGTGAGTGAAGGAAGGCAGAGAGGGAGTGAGATATAGGGAGGATGAAAGGAAGAGACCTATTTAAGGCTTTTTTTCAGTCTGAATGTATTTACTGGACTTTTATTTGAATGATTTCAGCTTTATCCTGGCCACTGCTCTTCCTCCAGGATACAACAGCTTATTGAAGACCCAGAGGAAACACATATATTTTACTGCATTTTTCACAGAGGAGATAGAGAGCGGGACACAGAGGGAGATAGACAGAGATGTAGACAGATTGTCTTGACAGGCAAAAGGGAAAGAAGTAAATTTATTGTAACATTATGTGTTAGAAATCACACAGAGGTACAACAGTGTGTAAAATATGCAGGACCTCATGCAGCCTCTAAAGGGTTGTGTGCTAAAACAATAAACTGTTGCTTTAGGTATATTCTCAGCAGTACAATTGTTATTCCCTTCAGTGTTGACAGTTTCTTCACTACCTTTTATGATGTATGTGTTTCGACCAGTACAGTGCTCTGAACAGCTAAAT
>JANJYP010157682.1:0-16747 GCA_024605115.1 Rastrelliger brachysoma
CAATATGGGGGTGGGAGGGATGGGTTTTTCATTTTTAGTTTTTATTTTCTGTAAAGCACTTTGCGCTACGGTTGTGCTGTATGAAAAGTGCTATATAAATAAAATTGATTGATTGATTGATTGATTGCTATTACTGGTGGAAGAATGAAATTAATAAGCAATTTTGAAACTACTTTTAAATCCTGTAAGCCCAGCTACAACAACTATAGTTTCATGTTATATTGTATTCAATATACTTTATGTATAATTGCAACTATTCATTCCTTGTAGGCTTGAAAACTGGCTCTTAAAAGTTGGTAGTGTCCAGTCAGTTTGAATTCAAGTCAGTGTACCAGGTACAACTAACTGTCATAGTTGAAAAGAGCTCTCAAATCTCTCCTGTGTGATCTACTTCTTTACTGTACATCCATGTGCCCAGCATCTAAATATGTTGGCACATGCTTTCACACTGCTTCTCTATGGGAAACTGATTTTCAGTATCTTATTTCAAAGCCAAACAAAATGTACTTAACTGATTGAGCAAAGCAGTAGAGTGTACATTATTGACATTATTTGGTCAAAGGCTAGCATATGAACTTTAATGGAGTTGCTACTGGAACATCTTTCATGGAGAGAAAGGTGAGGTGCTTAAACACCTGCCTCGACTGGACTATGGCTCTCTAGTGTGAGGTAGTGAGTAAAACAATATACTAAAATGTCAGTTCTGTCACTTGCCACACTAAACAGAAATAGTCTCTCAGAACATTACTCAATGAAGCACACTTGGAAAAATAACTATAAGAAAACACACTTTAATTGCAATTGCTAAAGTACTGCTTTACTGTGTCAATTATTAAAGCAATACTTTAAAGTACTGGCAGTGCATTTGCAATAGCTGGTGCCTTCTTTATCTTGCAGGTTATATATGCAAAGATAATATTATTTTTTCATAATTTCAATTGAAATGTCATTATAATTTTAGATGAATGTTTGTGATTTTACAGGAACCAGACATGGCTCCCGTGGCTGCATACTTGGCAATGAAGATTCATCAGTGAAACACTTTTTGGAGATTCAAACCACACCACCAAAATCTTGCTCCCCACAGCAGCTGACAACTAGTGACCAAACTGAATATCATATAATAAATATCCCAGAGAATGCCAATATTTGGTAAAGTCAGTTGCATTTTATTCACAATTGCTATCATTATGGAAGATATTTTGTATTTGTAATTTTTGATTCTTCATGTTTTAGCAACATATCCATTCTCATGGCCACAAAGACGACCAACCTGTTCCTAAGAGGTCCTCAGGGTACCACATGGATACTCAATGGCGAAAACAAAATGTCGTTTCACGTAAGCTCATACAAACAGTCCTGTCAATAAAGCACACAACATTTTTCTACAATATTATTGTACTGTGAGATCATTAAGATGACCAAGACTCTGCTGTATGTGATTACATTAGTACAATATAGCTCACTTAATAATATGGCTACAATAAATAATTCCCTATGAAATAAGCTTTCCAATGCCTGTGAAATTCAACATATTGTTGACTAACCTTTCATTTATTTCAATTTGTCTTCCTTGTCTACAGTCTAACAATGACGTCCTGCTGTTCAGCATGCGGCATAGAATGCAGCCTACTCTTACACTGAATAACGACAGTACAGAGGTTGTGCAAAGGATGTCTTTACGTTATTTTAATACCACCACTTTCACCAGCTACACTGAAATCATACCAGGGAGCTCTAACATTGTAGTGGATCTTCAACAAGGAATAGCCGCTGGAGGTAAGATACTAAAAGGCAAAACAATGTTTTCAACGTTGATACTTTTTCCACAAAAAAAGTACATGGAGTATTACATGTATCAAATCAAACTTTATTTATATAGCACTTTCTATACATTAAAATATATAGCCTACACAACTATAGTTACAATCCTGGCAGTGAGATGAGGAATCATGAGGATAGAGACTGGTATGATAATCACAGCAAAAGAAAAAAATGTTTATGATAATAAGTGTCATCAACCTTATCATCACTATCAAACTCAAAATAATATTTTTCATGCATAATCGGCTAAACTGCAGTAGGCCTATAAAGTGTCCTTTAGATGGCATTCAGGGTTGTTTTTACCTACTCAGAATAAGTATAAAGAATAAAGGGTCCACAGAAAAAAACAGCTCTCTATTAAACACAATATAAATTTAAGACAATAATGACATTGATATGTGTTTAATTTTTGCTAATCCATTTCTCTCTCAGTTGTACAAGCAGTACCAAGTACAGTCACTTCAGTTACGACCAATGCACCTAATCGGATGCCCCTGAAGATGCAGCTATACACCTCACCAGATTTCCGCTCTCCTCTGGACCCGACCAAGGTGCAAACTGACAAGAGAATTTATGCACAGGTAAGAGCCTGAGTGCCCTGTGGATCTCATGTTTCCTAACTCAGCTCCTGCTTATAAATAGATGATGTATTTAGAACAGTTAAATGATTTGACTTTTTTTGAAAAAGCAGTATTGCACATGAATTATGATATGCATCATCTCTTTCCACTTATGAGAATAAGATGCAAATGCGTAAGTTTGAAAATGCCAGAATGTAGCTTTGATAAGAAATTTAGCCAATGAATTAGTTTAAGTTCCAATTTAAGTTGTTAACTACAGTATGCATGAAAATAACATAGTAGTACAGTGCTCTTAAAATGAATGTACAAGTAGTTGAAGTCATTAGTCTTCAGGTAGTTAGAATTTTCTTTTCTGTATGGATGAAATTTCGCAGGTTCACTGGGAAAAATCCTTGTTTGGCTTACAATTATAATATCCTTATCTGAATACATTTTGAGTTTAAATACAAGACTGAACACACTACATTTATATTCTATTGTGTGAAGCTGTGTTCAGGAGGTAGGGCGGTTGTTTGGTGGTTCAATTCCTGGCTCCTCCACTCCACATGTTGATATGTCTTTGAGCAAGACCCCAAATTGCTCCCGTTGCTGTGTCAACAGGGTATGAATGTCTATGAATGCTTAGCTTTCCCCTGATGAGCAGATTGTCATGCGTGGTATGTATGAATGAGTAAAGGGGTGAATGAGACATATAATGTAAAAATGAGGAAATGCTCAACCATTCTTAGTTTTAGCTCTGAGTGGTCGCAATGACTAGAAAAGCACTACAGTGTTGGAAAAAAGTTTTTGGACACCCTTAAAAATGTACACAATTACAATGGGCTGAAAATCTGTATCCTCAGGTGTGTGTCCTGTGTTTTGTCTCTGAAGAAATTTCAAATGTGCTGGCTTTATATAGACACGAAGCACGACAACAAAAAAGGTGTCTTTTAATAAAAAGCGTGACCCTCCTTAATGGATCACTGGTACTAAAATGACTCAATGCTCAAAATGTCATGTATTTTTATGGAACCAATCAATTTTAAGTTTTTAATATCTTTTTGATTTATTTAGAATTTTGGCTGTGACTGTACTAAAATATATTGCACTTGATGACCTAAAAATGATTCTTAATGTATTATATCAAAATGCATGAGATGTCCAAAAACTTTTTTCCACCACTGTATATAAGTATAGTCCGTTTATCAGTTCATCATCATCATGTTTGCCAGCTTGTTTAAAAGGTTTTCAAATTTTATGATTTTTATGGCCATACAGTTAGATCCATAAATATTTATATACACATATATGAATGTGGGTGATTCGTGTCTGTTATCGACAGCTGTTATATTGTAGGACTGATGTGTTGATAAATGTGCAGTCTCTGAGGTGCTGCACAGAGTGCAGTGCCATTACGCATAGCCGGTCACTGTTTATTAAATCAGCTGATGGCACCAGACTGCTACAGCATAACCACACACACCTCTGCACTCATCAGACTGATTAGTTGTAACTTCACATTCTTCCTTTTTAAGAATTAAATGTTGGTGTTGCAGTTTAGCAATTCATCAGCCAACTTTCTTTTCAGAGTACCTCATGTTCCTTTTCTTGACACACATTTGGTTAATGCGCTGTTAAAATAGAAATCCGCCCAAGTGAAAGTGCTGCTAGCTTTTAAAGGGAATGGGAGCTGACACTCTGATTGGTTTACCATGTGTTACGCCCAAAACACTCCCATGCTTAATGAGGGGACTTAAGTCCAACCCTTTTGGACCAATTACCTGGTGGAGTGACTGTTTGTTTACTGTTAAAATAGCAAAAGTGGATCTGGACACTTCTGCATTGCGCTTCACACCATGCACTATAGATCATTAAAATAAGGCCTAGTGACTGCCTAAGGTTTAGAAACCATGAACATTACCAAACACTGGATTTCCTTCTTTGTGACGCTATTACAGGCTTTTACTGCAACTGTCCTCAGTTGTTTGTTTGTGAATCTCTCTGCCTTTGTCTTCAGCAAGTGAAATGCATACTGGATCAGGTTGAGATCAAATGATGGACTCATCCATTGCACAATATTCTAGTTATTTTCCTAGAAAAACTCTTGGGTTGCCTTCATAGTATGTTTTAGGTCATTGTCCATCTGTACTGTGACACGTGGTCCAATGAATTTGGCTAAATTTGCATGCAGTGTATCCATTCCCTATAAACTGGCCTATTGCTATTTAAAGTCATGCATGCCCAAGCCATTGCACTGCCTTCAGCTTCTTTATTAGATGATGTGTATGCTTATGCCATGAGCTTTCTTCCCATCATTCTTTGCAGGCTGATCAGAGTTACATCTGTCCAAAGAAAGCTTTTTTTTGGCAAAGTCTAATATGGCCTTTCTATTCTGGTTTAGGTTTAAGAATGATTTGCATTTTGAGGTGAATTCTCTGTATTTGTTCTCATGAAGTCTTTCTTAATGGTAGACGTGGATAATGATACATCTACTTCCTGGGGAGTGTTCTTCACTTGGCTGGATGTTGTAAAGGAGTTTTATCTTAACCATGGATAGGATCCTTGATCATGAGCCACTGCTGTGTTCTGTGGACATCCAAGCCTTTTTATGTTATTGAGTACATCAGTGGTTTTTCCCCTCATAATGTAACATAATGTTGATTTTGACACTGCTGTTCTTGAGAGCTCTTTGATGGATTTTTTTTTTTCACAGCCTAAGGATGATCTCTTTCACCTGCATTGAGAACTCTTTAGAGTGCATGTGGAAGAATCATAGGAACAGCTTCCAAATACACATACCATACCTGGAATCAACTCTGGGTATTTTACCTGTTTAATTGATGATGCAATAACAAAGGGATTGTTCACACCTGTCCATGAAGCTTTTAAATCAATTGTCCAATTTTTTATGGTCCCCTCAAAAACAATAATAAAAAATTGCTGTGATTCCTAAACCCTTTCTTGCACTTTAAACACATATTGATTGTATAGTTGTAAGTTGAATATGTTTTGGTAAACTGCTAAAATAACAAATTGTTGGTGTCCAAATATTTATGGAGGTAAGTGCATACTGGGGCAGGAACTTCTCCATTTCAGTAGTAGTTGAAAACTTCTCCCATTCCCGCAGCTGCCTCTGTGTCTCTCTGCATGTCTCTGTCCAATATCATCTTGTGTTGCAGCTGACAGTTAACATACTATACAGACTATAATATTCTACTTTAATATCTCTGTGACGGTCACATCACTTGAAAGCTTCCAATCATGGAGTGCTTTTATTTAAAAAGTCGTCTTTTAGGATCAAACTTCACATCAAATTATTTCGTTTATTTTTGTCACAATGCAGAACTATTAAGATAACATGTTAGCTGGAGTTATATTTTCTAATTGTTTTAGGTTATCTACTGTCACTCCTAAATTTGTTATGTGTTTGTCTGCCAATTTCATTAAGTGGGACTTGAAGCTGTGTGGTGTTTTTACTCTGTTGGAACTTTTTATGAATGCAATTTGCACACCAACAGAATTAAACATAAAGCCTTATGGCAGCCCGAGGGGTGGTGATAATGCTTATCATCATCTCTCACATATGCACACCTACTCATAAACAGGAGGCATCATAATGGTGAAAAAAGAGTTCAGGCAGTTGTAATATTTTAGTAAATCCCATGTAGGATTTTCTTATTTCCCTCTTATTGCTTTGTGCAAGAACAAATAGTGAAGACAAATAAGACACCATTAATGGATGAGGCCCATTGTGACTGCTTCTACAGCATTAAGTCTTATTATGTATAATATATGTTTATTCTATGTGCCTCTGTTCTTGGTCATTCTCAAACATTTCTAAAACATGCCAATATTTCTTGCATTAGTGTTAGTCAGTTGGCATTATAGGATGCACTTTTAGTGCCAGAAAGAACTTTATTAGGGCTTACATACAGTACATGTGTGCTTGTATAAATTATAAGGAATGCAATGGAATGTTTTGAAAACCATGATGATTTTTAAAATGTTGTCATTGAGTTTAAAGTAAATATTACTGTAAACATGTCACAGTATGTGTTATACTGTTGTGTATAAGAGGATGGAAAGGAAAATCAGCCAATGTCTGAGCAGAATGAATGAATAACCTGATATCTCCAAAAGGCTTGGATATTGGTGTAGTTTTTTTGCAGGTATAATACCTTATCATGCTCAGCTGATGCCCATTTGATGTTGATGTTTA
This sequence comes from Rastrelliger brachysoma, assembly GCA_024605115.1. Classification (NCBI taxonomy): domain Eukaryota; kingdom Metazoa; phylum Chordata; class Actinopteri; order Scombriformes; family Scombridae; genus Rastrelliger; species Rastrelliger brachysoma. Next base: position 6,604 of record JANJYP010157682.1, read on the forward strand.
TTTGATGCTTTCTGTGTCTCCTTTAGATTTCAGGGGAGCTTAAAGGAAGTATAACTCTGAACTTGAGGGTGAGCGGGTGTTTTCTGCACTCCAAGGGCAGTCCTGTAGAGAAAGAGTTACCCTTCCGTCAAGAGACCTGCTTGATTTCACATTCCGACATCACATGCATAAGCTTTTCATTAGATCAGCTCCAGGAGATGACATCCACCACATGGGAAGTGAAATGTCCTGTCAAATTTTGCTACGAGGAGGTAGGAATCTTTTTTTTTTCACTTTTATTCATAAATCGATTTGTGAATTGAAATTACTGAAGCAATAATGTTAGTGTGGATATATTACAGTGGAAATGTTTGCACAAGATTTTGCTTCTTTTTGTTTCCAGCATGATTAAAATATTGAAGCTTAAATTCAGCATATATCATGACCTTTTTGGTTTGTGGATAAGCTGTTTTCTTTGACCTGCTCACTAGAAATGCGGTGATGCGGGAAACGTGACAGAGACTCTGGAGATTACACAGCCGTGTCTGCAACCACCATGTGAGTTCAATTTAAACTCCAAAATATGGAACACTATCATTACATCTTTGAATTGTGCACTTTGAAACTGATGATACTTGTCAGCATTAGATCAGGTTTGTCCCCACATCTTAAGCAGCTTTCATTTTTTCCACATTCTGCATTTTGTATATTTTTTGATCTTCTACATACTGTACATTTCTATTGAGTCTTCTTTTAAAATAAAATTAAAACATATGTCTATGAAGCATATAGTTTATAGAGATATTGCATTTAAGAATATGTTTTATTCTTTTCCCTTAATGAAAATGCACCAAACATAACAAAGGTATCTCAAAAATGATCCACACAAAATTGTAGGAACAGTTGTCCTGGTGGTGGCGCTGTAGCAGTTGCCTGAGTTTATTTATTTTGTTACAAAGCCTTACTATGAAGATGAATGTTTCATATTTAATTTTCATCCAACTATACATTCTCTGAATTCTCAAAAGAAAAATAATGAAACAAAAAAACTTTTCAATTAAGTTTTTTGCCTTGAGGGCTTATTATTAGTCCAAATTCTTGGTCAGTATGTTTGCTACTTGCTGCTATAATTTTCGTTCCTATTGTTGCTTTCTGTGCACAACAAATACTGTGCAGGCGGTTGTCATAGCAGTGAACTCAGGATATGCAGTGAAGGCAGTAAGTGGGTGCAGGGCAGGGCCTTGTCCTTTAGGAAGGTCTGCAAGCTGACCTTGTGGCCACAATCAGAAGTAATGGCCCTCATGGGAGGGGGCTGAAGTCCTTTGTGTTTTCAAGGGGGTCTGACTGTCTTGCTGTCCAAATACAGGCAGTGGGCCTGGTTTTATTGTCGGACCAACAGTCAACGTAATTGACTCAAACAAGGATTGTTTGGAGACACAATGTTTGTCTTCAAAGAAAGGATTGATGATTAATTTTTAGGAAAATTCTTATGATATAATTTCTGAGCCAAACGATACAAGGAAGTAGATCTTGATGAAATGGGGAAAACTTTGCCATACATCTACTGATAGTAGGTTTGTATATTTCTTAAGCTTCCTTTATCCTGCTCTTCTATCAAGAAGAGAAGGTTAAAGGTTGTTATGTCACTGTTGCAGGATATGCGATGGGGAAGCTGACTAAACTATTCATCCATGTTTTCCTGTGTCCTGTTTGTTATCCTCTGTGGTGTTTTGCTTTATCTTACGTAATTGGAAATGTTCCTGTGAAGAATTACAGTAGGACTGACTGAAATACAATGATGAAACTAGTTGTGAAGGAACATCCTTTTTTGGTAGGTCTGTTTTTGTGGTTCCTTTCATTGGCTGGTGTCAGATATACAATTGTTATATCAGCAAGGCCAGCAGACTACATTCTGCTGTGAGGCATCACTGGGCAGGACTGAGTGCTCCATTCAGCAATCCTTCCTGTTTGGTAGTTTCCATACAGAAGGCTCCAGGGAGTCACAGCACAAGCCTGCTGTCTGCCTCCTCCTCTCCACCTGCACTGGAGCTTCTGCTTCCTGCTCCTGTTTATTCAGCTTTGCTGTCAAAGCCACACTTATACAAACTAACATAGCAACTGATTACTGAAAAACCTCTCAAAAGAAAGACTCCAAGAGCGACTGTATGTTTCTGGCCTATTCAGGGTCAGGGAATGTTCTTCACTGACTGATCAACAAACTGTGTTGCCTGTCTGAGATGCAGTCAGCTGAAATGCCCACAAGATGTCAGTATTTCAGTGCTATGAATATATGTTTAATTCAGTTGGTATTCAGTATTATTTAATCCAAAAATCAGTATGATAGTGTTTAAATGAAATTAATCCCTATGGAGTAACATACATACCATATAAAGCTTACAACCATAATGTCCATACAGTTTATGCTCATGCATCAAAGCTTACTGCAGAGGCAGGTGCAACACTTCACACATAGTAATTGAAATGCACAAGATGCACAGATTGGTGGCATGTTTTTCTTGTCATCTGTCCTCCATGTCCTTTCTTTAATGTACTTCAGGAGAGGTGAGCTGTATTGTATGAAGTGCAGTACATAGCTTAGCACATACCACCAGGAGGCAGGAGGCAGCAGAGGTAGGTGAGAGAAACTCATGAAAAGGTGATGATAGGTTTCTTCTAAATGTTCAGTATACTTGTGGCATCTCTACAGGCAGCAGATGAAGGAGAAAAGGAAACGTGTGTGTTTACAGACCGTTTTACTGATATGTGGTGACTTGCTTACTTGCATGTTTTGAGGTAAACATGTTGCAAAATTTAAGCCTGGTATCAGTCTTGCAATTCAGTTCAGTCAGTTAAATATAGCACATACTGAACTGGTTAAAGTTTCAATGATAGTAACTTTCCAAGCTTCCAAAACAGCTTTCTATATCAAAGTAATTTAAAAACGGATATTTGCATAGATGGATGTTTCTTTAGCTTGAAAATGTAAAGCAAGTCTTAGATGACTGTTGACTTTGAAGGTGACATTTGTGTGAAGAGTTGAACTGTAGATTACCTATTGTACATTCACCTTGAAATTATGTTGATCTAATTAGATCAGTAATTCATTCATGAGCTTGCCAGGCCACAATGACTGAAGCAAAATTATGGGGTGGCCTTGCCAGGCTATATATGCAATACTGTATGTGAAAGGCTTTAGCAGGTTCTAGTGTTTGCCCGTTTTCATATTCTTTCAGAGGTGTTTTTTGGGACAGTGATTTTTTTTTTATTGCTGCTGGCTCACAGTTTTATGTTTTCTGTTAAGTTTGTTAGCAGGGAAGGATATTGTGTGGGACAAGCCAACACACAGCCAAAAAACAATACCAGCACCAGATTTGAATGTAAATCAACATTTTTACCATTAAGCAAGAACCGAGAAAATTATTTATGTTTTTATTTTCAGTAAGTCTAATTTCTTTCCTCACACTAGCAAAGAATTTAATACACTAAATGTATTATTTAGTGTATGTGCTTTGCTTATATTGTCATGGTAACTAGGAGCACAGTGAGAAAAAAGTGTTAAAGGATCATATTTCTAATCACAGCATGAATTGTTAAATGTTTGAGGTTGCTCTTAGTTTTGGCTCATGCCAGCTAGAAAATCCACGTAGCTGACCATCACAGTGAGCATTGTCTGTCTCTTTTTTTGTAAATAATTAATCAACCTTACATACTTGTGTATTTGAAAACAGGGACTATTTCACTCAAAGAGGCTCCTACAGTCTGTGTTTGAAATTTGACTGCTTAAAAACATTCTGTGCACTAGACACGCAAATGCTGCAGGAACATTCAGCACTGGAAACTGGTACTTTCACTTCATGTCTGTAATGGATCTCTAGAGAAAATAGCCAATGAAATTAGGTTTTAGAGATCCTTGAACTTTTACTGCTTTCCAGATGAAACCAACCACACGAGGTTGGTTAAAGAGGTGTGACTTCTTGTTGTGATTGTTGTTGTTTGACTGAAGCTTGCATACATTGTTCTTTTCGTGTGTATGTTTCAGCCCCACTGTGCTTTGATTTGGGGCTACCTGGCGTTCTTGGCATCGCATTTGGAGGGTTTCTGATTGGAGTTCTACTTATTGGAGCACTGTGGTTTATCAAACTTAAAACAGGTAAACGTAAGTGTAATGATTTTTCTGTTTTGCTTGAATGTAGATGCGAATGTCTGGATTTGAAATCATCTCATTCTGCTTTATTCAGGGTACCCAACTGGGCTAGACATGAGCTCAACTGCAGCAAATCTTCCTGGTGAGGAATTTATCTTTTCCTTTGATCAAGTTTTATTTCTTTTCATCCGGCTCTTACTGACTTTCTCTCTTCTCTCTTCAGGATGTCCCTGCTCAGGAGCAAAACGACAACCTGTTTCCACCAACCCTTCCCCTTCCGAGAACAGCAGCGCCAACGCAAGCATTGGAAGCACCCAAAGCACGCCGACCAGCAGTATGGCATGAGATTAGGGTAATCTCCACCACCAGCAGGGTCACCATCTCCCCTCCAAGTCACCTATACGGGTTTTGTGCTTTTGTATTTTAAAAAAAAAATGCTTAAAATGCATTTCTGCCCCCCTTGCTTCCTTTACATTCTCATTAAAAAGCACAGCCCATGTATTTGACACACAAGCCTGGAATGGATGTGATCTGGGAGTTTGTAATGGTGGGTGGGAGGTGGGGGGGTGATGGATAACAGAAGTCTAATCAATGGCTTCTGACGCTCACCTCTTCTGCCTCTCTGTAAAGTCAAGCTCCTAGACAGGAAGTTAAAGAGGGCAAGAGAAGAAAAAATTGGCTCCCAGCAACAGGAAAAACAAACCATATCCCCCAAGAGCTAACAGGAAATTCACTGCATTCCTTTCAATGAATTGTGCTCGTGTGATCACAGTACAATAATAGTTAGACAGGAGACAAACCAGTCAAAAGGCTGACTTTGAAAAACAGATGAAAAGCTTGATTTGCATCCACATCCAAGCAACAAAAATAAGAAGGGCTTTTGGCTAGTCAGTCCTTAAAAGTTATCTACAACGTCTTGGGACTGAAAAGCTCAACATGTTAGGATCTCAACCAAGTCAATGAAATACTTGTTCCAAGGGGTATTTGTCTTAATTGGTATTCAAGTCAATGGTTAATAGCTACCTCCTATTTCTTAGAAGTCTTGAGCTAAGTTTAAACTTAACACTAGATTTCTCTGGTGAATTGATCTTATTTTATGCCTTTTTACATTGTTTATTCTGTGTCACTTAGGTGAAACTTGTTGACCCCTCAGGTCATTTGTAGCTCATGAATTTTTTTGGTGCAATTCAGTGCTGTCCAATAGCTATATCAAGGTCTTCATATCAAAAGAGTTTTTCCCCCAGTGTTTATCTTACAGAGAAATATATTTGATTTCCTATTTGCTGTACTGAACAAATCATCATAAATTGCATTTATGGCCCAAAGGTAGCAATGAATTATGAACCATTAAGAAAAAGTACTCTTATTTATGTGAGCTCAGAAATAATCACTCTTATAATGTACAATACCGCATGCAGAGATAAATGGCTGTATTCAGAGCTGAGTAATGTCCCCGTAATGAGTTAGCGCCAAACCTCAGTCCTCAGACTCACATATCGACCTAAGCACCTCTCATACAGCTACGCCCATGGGGTGGAGTTTCCCCAAAATACACTGTCTGGAAGTGGAATCCAGTACTTTTCCTCTGTACCACATCCACTCTCACCAGAATCTGTAGCCCATCACCACTTCCTGACAGTTTGTTGTAACCATGATTATTTACCATAAAATTAATGTGCACATGACAACAGACACAGCCTTTATGTGCTGTATGAAAGTGTTTTTTCTGGTACATTCAACATCCTATAGAGCTAGATAAAACTGTTTGTAGTGCATTATTCTGTTCTACATTAGAAGATCAAGGCTTGACATCATATTTAATGTCTTTTCATTCAAAATGTAGTCTGCCACTAATGTTTGGCTCTGTCTTGTGATTGAGGATGAGTGTGCAAAAGAGATAATTTTTAGACCTCTAATGGATGTTATGGATCAGCAATGCATTCAGAGTTTCCGCTTTAACAAACAAGCTATCCTTGATCTCTGCCACCTGCTGAAGAGTTGTCACCTCACTATTGGGCTAGGGGGAGTATAGGTACTAACAATAGGCTGTAATATTCTATTCTGAATGTCATATTTAATTGGTATTTGTTATGCAGAAGAAAATGTGAGATTTTGTCAAAGCCAATCACAGATAAAACCTGACGAAATCAGTCGTCTGGACTGTATTAATAAATTTCATTTTTAATCTAAATAGGGTAACCCTAACCTGCGAGCTCCCCCCACTAAATTTTTAACATGTTTTCCCTCATTTTTAAACTGCTCTTTAAGTCACAAGCTCTGAATACAGCCCATTTAAACAATTTTGTATAATCAATAGTAATCAACAGTATCAGCATGAGAGCTACATTTTATTATAATTCATCAGTAATTTGTACTTTAACCTCATGAAGTATATTTTTAAATTTATTTTCAACTGTCATATGACAGTATGGCATGGAAATCAGCGTCTTGTTAAAATTGTTAACTTCTGCTTCCTACATTTGATAGGCTGCATCAGCCATTGCAGTGCTAATGCTAGACAGAAGCTGTATAGATGCATTTTGGTGGCTTTCATTAAGGCTACAGCTGTAGATGGACGGTTGATCCGTGAAGCCACTATTTGTTTCAATGTACAAATGTAAATGTATTTGATGTTTTTATTTCCACTCTTTTCACCTTTATAAAAATATCCCCATGGCACATTATGGTATAGGTAAGCAGGCAGTGTTTCAAAAATGATATAAAAAACATATAGCTGTGTTACAAGCACCCAAAATGTGATAATACAGGTCTTCTTTTTATACCTTTGATACACTGATGTATTTCTACTGATGCATATACTGTATATTCATATTCCTCATAGTTAGTCACTTTCTGATTTGGATTGTTAAAATAATTTATTCACCTTCAAACTTAACCTAAAAAGAAGATAAGTATTTTCCAAACCAACACTGCATTTGTAAAATGTTTCCTCATTGTCTGTATTTGAGCTAGGTAACCTATTCCTCTCTCTCACATTAGTGGGTGTATGCATGTACATTTTCCTGTACACATCTGATTTTCTTTGTGTATTTGTGGTGAGACAGAACAAAGAGGGCCAGTACAAATTGCCACTTGAGTATTTGTGCAATATGATGAGGTAAACTTGTATGTAATGTCTATATGTATTTTTTTTTTTTTTTGAGAGGGGGGGTGTTTTTTTTTACCATGTTTTTTTGTAAAAGTATTGTATGATTGTCTTACTTTGAACTATTTCCCTAACATGCTTTATTCTTTTCTGCATTAGAAGAACTGGGACAAATCCTAATTAAGGCACTTATTAAATGCATAAGATGTGTTTTCTTATTTGAACAGTTTTTTCCTAACAGTTAAAAAAAATTGCTACAGATAGTACATTCAGTGTTTTGGTTTTACCTCTGTTTGATTTATCACCTAACAGTAATGTTCTTCTGCGGTTTAAAAACATGGCATATCTCTGCTGATNGAAGTACACTATGACACAACGTAGCATCCTAGTTAAATATAAAACACTTGTGCAGTTTGCAGGAAACACTCAAACATAAAACACTGAAAATGAGGCAGTTCATTATTGGTGCATTTTTTTTAAATTTTAGAAAATAACTGCAATATCAGACAAATGTCTTTTCGTTTTTTTCCCCCTAAAATGTCACATATTCTGTACTGTACCTGTGTTAAACCAGCCCTGGTGACTGCCAAGTTCTGTCTGATCACTGACAGTAACATCAGACAGGCTGTCAGTTAATTCACTTGTTAAGCCTACAGATCCCTCGGTTACCTCTGACAACAGCGTTTTCCTCTTTAGACACTCTGCACAGTTAAACGAAAATATGTGTGTGGGTGTGCATATACTACAGTCCATGTACTGTATGCATGCTTGTGTGTGTGTGTGTGTGTGTGTGTGTGTGTGTGTGTGTGTGTGTGTGTGTGTGTGTGTGTGTGTGTGTGTGTGTGTGTGTGTGTGTGTGTGTGTGTGTGGGCGGGTGTGTCTGTATCTGTACAGCTCTACAATAGAAATGATGTCTATGTTTGCAGATTTTCTGCAATGTCCAGATTCAGAATTCTTACCAAACCACCTTCAGTCTTAACAGCACAGCAGAATGTCTGCTTTGGTTTTTATTGTGTATAAAATGCAATGTTATTCTTTGTGTTAAAGTGGGCATCAACTCACCCTTTAAAATGGGTCCATTGGTTGAGATAGTACTTAACTGATGTCATGTATTTCAATGTTGTCTCTGAAGAATATATATGTTTTGTCTGAAGTTATATAAATAAAACAGATATGACAAATGTTCTTAGTGTTTTCTGGTGTGTGTTTTACAGTTTTGTTGTATGAAAGTGGATGAGTCAAGACCATATGTGGTGCTGCTGGAAAAAAAAAACTCCCATGATACCCAGGATCTCTCAGGACAGGCAATTTTGAGTGTTAACACAGCACTTGGCAAAGCACTGACAGAATAAAGAGACAAACATAACACACTCTACTTTAAAAGATACCAATAACAACAGTGACATAAAGAATCAATACAGAATATACTTTTAAATATTTAAGATGCACAAGGGTTTGATAGAAACACTGTTAAATATGGAGAAAAATGCTTATTTGTTAAACTGATCATGTCCACAATAGCTGTGATATGTTAACACAGTGGCTGGTCGTATTTACAGTAGGCTCCTGTTGACTTCTTAGACACTGATTTGATGATACCTTTGCATCAGCACTGGCATCATACAGATACTTCTCATAAAATTACCAAAAGAGAATGACAATAATTACTTAAAACAGTAGGGAACAGTTGGCCATAGTGTGAACACATAAAATCCATGAGTCATGACCATGCATGTTATTAAGATGTTTCAAGTGTATCTGCCCATCTCGTAACTCTAAGGATGTGATTTTTTTTTTTTTTAAAGATGTTAAAACATCGGATGAACTCCTAAATTATGATCAAAATGTGTATGCATTGACATAGATATGAATCATTACCATTCCTAAATCAGAAATCCTTGATTGCACCATTTTAAATAGAATGTACTATTATTGTTGTAATTATTGTCTACATATTATGCTATTGGATTCTTGTTACATATAATCATTAAATGTAATGAAATAAAGAAGTCTCTAAAATATAGCATATAATTATAAAGTTGCATTAAATAAACAATTTATCAAATAAAAAATATTACAATAGAGAACAAATACCCAAAATTAAATTAATTGAATACCCAAAAGTTTAAATTAAATACATAAATTAATATATATTTAATTTAAACTTAAATGTTCTTCCCATTAAATTCTTTATTCAAATCAATTTTGCAGACAAATGTTTTTATGTCTTCCATCTGTTTCACGACAGCTTGACTCATGACTGACCTAAAACACAAGGAGTTACAAGAATTGCGTATCATTCTATTAAAATGTTATGAGTCATATATAATCTTTATTGTTGGGTCCAAGGATGAAAATAAAGGTGGGGATTTTTTTCTGTCTACAGCCCTTCCTGGAGTTTAAAATGTTCCTTTTTATATACAAATGTGTTCATGTTTTCAGAACTGGAGCCAAGTCATACAATATATGTTTATGGACAGCATTAATCTCATGATAAGACCTTGGAACTATTTGGCCTTGCACAGGACACATTGTGTGACGTGTGTGTGCTTGTCTGCCTATTCAGGTTGCTTATGTCTCAGGACACATTTGTTCTTTTTCTGCAAAAATTGTGCCTGCTGAAATGTGTTATCTATGCCCAAAGCCCGCAACAATGACCAAAACCAGTCGTCACAGCTCTGTTCTATAAAAATCAAAGATGTGAGTAGCTAAAAGAAAAATATTTTCACTTTGCTCTTGACAGTGTCATGCAGTTTGTGTGTGTTTATATGCATTTTAATAAGGAAACATACGGTATGTCAGTATATCATTCTAAGCAGCACTTCTTATAAAGCCATTTCCCCCGTTTTCCATCTTTGCAAACTAAAATGTAAGAGGATAATATATATATATATATATATATATATATATATATA
>JANJYP010157777.1:0-18714 GCA_024605115.1 Rastrelliger brachysoma
ACCTTATTGAGTGAGGTGCAGTGTTTAAGTGAAACTGATGAGAGATGTGTGAGCAGCAAGAACTGGGCTATAAGTATGTGGCTGAGGTCACAGGTTAATCCCTATTGATTTACTCCAGCGTCTGCATACAGCCACACAGGAAGACAAGGAAGGAGAGGCCTGCTATACCTAGCGAGCTATCACAGAGCACGAAGGCAGGATAAAAATTTTTTAAAAAACTCACTCACACACACATACACAGACACAGTCTGTTACCTGATGCTAAATAGGGTAAGGACAAGAAAATTAAGTATCATTTAATCTCTAAATAGGTAGTTAAACACCCTCTATTTAGACAGATTACTGACCACAACCTCCTAAGAATCAATGATAGAAATGATCATTGGCTTCATTTACACACAAACACATGATCAAGAGCCCTTTGCCTTTATTTAAAAAAACACAAAGAAGTGCATGTCTTTCAAAAGAATCTGGTCCAACATGCTAAACGCAGTCAGTATAGTATAACATTTAAACACAGAAACCAAAGCAACTCCAGACCAGACCAGAGTTTGTCTGACGAGAACCCCCAAAAAATACCCACACCAGCCTGTATTTATAAACAAGCTCTTCACAATCTCATCCCAGAGGAGAAAAGGTGAAATATTACATTAATATGAACAACTATTAATAATAAGCCCCCCTCTCCCTCCCCACCTTTTACCCCATCACTCCTCTTTCCATCTCTATCTCCCTCTTTCCCTCCCTCCCTCTCTCTCTCCCTCTGCCTCTAATCCTATCATGCGGGCAATAAGTGTATGCACCATGAGCACATTTAATTTCTGCGGTTGGTTTTCAGCGAGCCCAGAGGTGAGCCTTAATAAGGATCAATGGCACTTTATCTGGGACAGCACCCACTTCACAGCATGCAAATTACACAGCAACCCTTAAAAAAAGAAATGGATTTAATTAAAAAATGTAGAACCACAGGCTCTGGAAATTCAATTAAAGGATTTATGCAAAGGTTGGCTAGCTTTTTGTGTTGCAGTTCCTGCTTATATAATGAGCTTTTCATATTAAAAATCAATAGGTAATCTGGGCTAGGGGATCGGCTGCTTATGTACATTTTTGAAATCAATTTGAAAAATAGTCCATCAGCTCAGTGTCACAACAAAGAGGGGAGGGAATTGTGTGTGTTTATGTGTGTCGAGTTGTAGGGGTGGTGGTGGTGGGGGGTCACTGGTAAGAAAGCAGAAGAAGTGGATAGGTGTGGAAAGGGTGATGGGTTACATCTTTCTCCTCTCATGGCCTCACTGTAAAAAAGCTCTAAAGCTCTAAAAGTAAGCGAGACAATGGGTGAAGAGAGCGATGTGGAAGAATAGAGGGTAAGTGAGTAAGGATGTCTCTTTGGCCAGGTCAGTTTCTGGGTCTTTGGCCTGTTCTGATCCCTTCTATTAGAGATGGGAGTCCCTTGGCAATGAGGGTCTGGCTGGCTCTGACCTGTGGCTCTGGGGTAATTTAGCCCAGCCCCAACTCAGACTCACCCCAGACTCAGACAACCATGGCTGTGGAGACATCTTAATGGCCTCCCTGAGGTGTCTGGGGCTAGAGGAGCAGAGAGAATGCGGTGAAGGCTTTAAGCAATGTTTTTTTCATAAACACAAAATGTATTAACACTGTCCAAAAAGATATAAACCTTTGCAATATTATAACAATATAGCACTATATTACAGCTTTCTACAGCTGCACAAAATTCCTTTTGAAAATTTTAGATGATTGTTAAAAATTACTTTCTTCTCTAACTTCTCCCGCTTTTATTGTTCATATTGTTCATGCCTCCTTCGCACTCATGTTGTATAACTGTACACAGGCAGGAGAGGTGAATGACTGACTGCATACAGTAGCAGACTGTCAGCATTTGATTGGTTCTTTATTGATCCAGACACGCTCTCCATCACATCAACTCATCCACAATAAACCATTTACACAGTTTCCATGTGCAATGGACCACATAACCAGGCCTCAGGCCATCTCTGTTCAACCACTCTGTGTGCGTGTGTGTGTGTGCGTGCGTGCGTGTGTGTGTTCTTTAATGAAATGTTTCTGTGGACAATAATCCCAGTAACATGATTGGGCAGAAACACACATGTCAATACAGCCAAATGGGATTGTATGCTTTTATCCAACCCCACACCAACACATCTCTCTCCCCCATCTCTTGCTCTATGTCTCTCTCTCTCTCTTACCATACATAGTGCAGCAGCACAGCAGGTAATGTCTGGCAGGAATATCACATTCATTACATCTAGTTCCTCCAAGATGATCTAAAACATGGCCTCAAAAGAAGCGTGGTGCATCATCAGAGAAGTTCACTTTTAATATGTGAACCTCATACCAATTGGCATAATGTCTAATATTCTGCAGACACCACTGAGGAGAAAACCTACAGAGTGTCTCCAGTCAGGCTGGAGCTGACCCCCTCCTGTGTAGCTCCTAATCATCCAAGAGGACTCTATTACAAGGGCCTGGCAGCTCATCTAACCCCACAGAGGAGAAGGGGGGAAGCTGGCGGGGTGATTGGGACCTCTGCTCTTCTTTCTTTCCACATGGTTGAGCACCACACACAGCACACATACACACACACAGGTTACTGGGTGTGCAGCACAGTTACTGTGTCTGTATGCTACACCAGATAGCAGATAGAGCATCTGACCTTACGTCTGTCTGCAGGAGAGAAACTGATAAAGAACAGTAAAGTAACAGAGGCTGCTGTGCTCACATACAGCACAAACCAATCCACTGTATGCCTGTTATATGGTAATGCTGATGTTGTTGCAGGACCTCTGGGGTTAACCCCTGAGGTACAGAAGAGAGATCCTGGTCACAGTAGACAAAGCTCAGCAGAGGCACAAGTGGTCCCATTACTCCTGACTGAACAACCGTTTCTCTAATATAACTCTGACTGCTGGTGCCTGGTCAAAAGTTCAGCCTGTGCATATGTAAAAAGGTGGCCTGGTGCCCGAGGCAGGATTCTGGGTAAAATAATCATGCTAAAACGCTAAGGAGCATGGGACTAGACGAGAGCACTGATGAAACTCACCCCTGGGGGTCCTCAGGTGTCTGATTGGACCACTGGAGCCTCTTAGGCCTGTGCCACCTCCCTCCCCTCTTTGTATCCATCATAGAGGATGATGAGGTACTGGAACAACTGCCCACATTCTCCATTCAGCTCAGCACTGTCTGTACCTATAGTTAAGCTATAGATTTGATGAGTATAGGCTGGGCCCAGCTGCTCAGAGCCTGAGGGTACACTGATCTTTAGGGAGCAATCAGTCAGTCAACAAAATGTCACTGGGTCAGCGTTAAAGCCTGACAGGACGATGACAACTTCACAAAGGTTATAGCCTAACTAATAATTCCAACAGTTACTGAAATTCATTATGTGCTGTTAAAATATGTGAGTTTTGGTTCAAAGTGTTTTGATTAACAAAAACTTTTATTGCATATATAATCTGGCTCAACACTGTAAAAGTCACAAAAATTTCACTATCCTAGATCAAATAAATCAATTGACATCTGTACCAATCAAATTTTGAGCATTACTGTAAATCACTGCAACTAAATCTTAGAACAGTGATAGCAGCTGTTTTTTGCTCCCATTCTCTCTTAGTCTCTGTCTCTCATACACACACCACTGCAGGCCAGATCATTCAGCGCTGATAATCACACCAAAGGACACAGGGAAAACTCCCACTCTAAACACGCTGAATTAAAGAAACAGGAGTTACAGGCCTGGTCGTGCAATCTCTGATAAGTAGATCAAGGCATGAGGAGGGGAACATGATTTTAGTGAGAGATAGTTTGGCTGATTAAAATGTCATGGCTCTTTATAGATGCCTTTTTCAACTCAGCAAAATGGAATCAGTTCTGTACATCAATAGCAGAGTGGGCTGTGCTCTCCGCTAATGGAGAAGTTTCTTTCCTTTAAGTAGAAACCACAACACAAAAGATGCAAAAGTCCAAACATATTTTAATAATGACTCTGAGTGAACAAAAATACAACAACAAAAACATAAAAGTGAAATGCATAAGTTGGGGAGCTGATAAAATAAGATGAAGCACAATTAATGAGGGAGGAAGGCAGAAACATGATTGGATGGCCAAGAACGGAGCGTGTGGCCTGAGATGACTTTTCTTCACCTTTACTGCAATAATCAAATTAAAGATTTAGGACCACATGTAGCTCCAGGTGTTTCAGTCGTCTCCGTATTGTGCATTTATGTGTGTGCTTGTTCATGTGTGAGTCTATTTGTGTAGGGCAACTATATATCACTCCACCTGTGCTCCTATAAATCAAACCTGTGTTTTAAATGAGAGGCTGGTTATTTGCGCAAGAACACACACGGGCTTTGTGATTGTTTTTTGGAGTCGACATTCTGCTTATGTTTGCATCCCAGAACAATCTCCATGGATCCCGCAAGCGTACGCAAGCAATTAAAGCGATACCATCTTCATATCCCTGCAACCAATAACTGAAATAATATCACTGTTTTATTAAGCCCTTAATGTGGGGGCAGAAGGAGTGAGGAGTGGGATTTTAAAGAGGATACACTTTCAGGGGCCTTATCACACCCAGATTTAAATAAGAGCAGATGCTCAGCTTAAGGGTGTGTCTGTGTATCTGTGTGTGTGTGTGTGTGTGTGTGTGTGTGTGTGTGTGTGTGTGTGTGTGTGTGTGTGTGTGTGTGTGTGTGTCTGTGTGTGGCCTTTATCAGACATGAGTTTTAGCTAATCGCTGTGTCAGCACTCCAGAATTTAATTACTAGCTCTACCTTTGTCCTTTAATATTTACTAACATCTACACTACGTTTAATTAACCACGTGTAGGAAAGCCATTGCCCCATTCTGAAGGAAAGAATGCACTGCTAATAGCATCTGTGTGCTCACATCCAAAACACTCCCTCACCTTTACACACATAAAGAACACAAGTGTTAAAAAGCATGTTTAACTAACCTGGTCCAGCTGAAATTAATACAGACCAGATTTGAAGATTGAAACAAGTCAGAGAGTGATGAAAAAGCGCTGAGAAAAATGCTAGAGGAGGTAAAGAGGAAGAGTTTTATGATAGAAATAATTAAAGCGAGGAAATTTAGCTTGGCATTTTGTGAAAGGTGCTGATGGGCTCTCATCTCTCATCCTATGTCAGAGGGAGAAGAGACACATGATGGCCTGAAGCCTTGTATCTGTCAAACATGATGGATCAGAATAACGCTTCACTTAAACTTTGTCTTAAACACCTTTCAACACATCACATTTTCCCTTCAGTGCAAACACTAACTTGATAAAGTATGAAGAGTAGCTAATGGAAAGGTGCAATAGTCAAACTAAAGCATATATTAGGAGGCTTTGGATCCTAAAGGGTAGAGAGTTGTAATCCATTGAGGACGTTAAGCTCAGACACCCCTATTGCATTTAGGGGTGTAATAATTTATCGATTCGTGTCAATGCATCGATTTTATAGCCGGCAATACAATGAAGCGATGTGTCCACACAAGTATTGATACATGTGTTTATTTTGTCGCCTGTCCGTTCGCCTGTCTATTTTCAGCATCCACTCCAACATACTACCTAGTCCTATACCACATACGGCACTACATAGTAACCTCTGATGTATGCGTGACTGTATTCTATCCACACTTTACCTTACATTAAGCTTACATCACACAGTTGAGNACATGTGTTTATTTTGTCGCCTGTCCGTTCGCCTGTCTATTTTCAGCATCCACTCCAACATACTACCTAGTCCTATACCACATACGGCACTACATAGTAACCTCTGATGTATGCGTGACTGTATTCTATCCACACTTTACCTTACATTAAGCTTACATCACACAGTTGAGTAATGTCCTGTTCGATGTAACTGCAAGAACAATGGCGTTTGATATTGGGCCACATTAGCGAGCACACAGTGATCAAAACTTCTCGTGCACTCAGCTCAGTCTGTGTACTCGCTCGCGCTGCTCAGATTAATATCTTCTGTTCAAAATAAAGGGTGTGTTTGTGAGAGTCTCACTGTGTGCTCACTAAAGAGGCACAAATCTAACATCACACTCAATGGGCATATAGGTTTATTAGAATTAAATCACTGCAACACCATCACTATTAAATGAATCACTACTCAAAGACCAGAAAGAACTTACTCTTACCATTTACTGTATACACATATACATATAGTGTAACATATGCAGATGGATCCATTTACACACAATGGTAGCAATTCAAAAAAGAGAAGACTTTTCCAAAAGGTATACATGCATGTTTTTTTGGTAATAACACTAAATATTGCACAATAAAATTCTGATACTGAATGTTTCAACTCCAGTCAATGCGCATCCAAATTGTGGCAAAATTTCTTAAGGCTGTGACAACTGAACTGCAACGAACAAAGAATCAGATTTTATCAACATTTTTGGAAACTGCCACAATGCTGGAAGAAGCAGTATAATAAAGCCAACAGAAGTAACAGTATTGCCAAAAAACTAAGAAGCAATCCTGCTTTTGTCGCCAAATTGGACAGGCTGCACCTGCAGATTCTATCTATGAAAATAACAAACAGAATCTATGAAATGCACAACCTTGGAAATGCCAAACAACCACAGAGAACATGCTTGACTTATTGCCGAGACTAGGTACACAGTTTTTGCTTTGTGCCAAAACCAGATGTATTATAGTGAAGGCCTTGGCACCCAATATCACCACCGTTACACCCACAAGACCCAGAAGACAATAGAACCTTCCGCTCTGTAAAAGATAAATGCTTCGAGGTGTCTGTGTTGCTCATTCTCTGAGGAAAACTCTAAAACAATTCCCATACATGATCACAATGGGAAGTAGCATTCGGAGTTGACCCTGCTTGTCAACCCAAAAATACAGCTCTCAGGTGCCATCATAATAAAGTGTCAATTCACTGAGGGGATCTGGTTTTATTGTTGGATCAAGATTAAAGAAATAAAAACCACAGCATATGGCCTTCTCACTGTGTATCTCTCAAAGACAGTCAGTGAGAACACAATCTCTTCACTGTATCTCTGCTTTCAGTCAGGTCGCAAAAGAAGGTTGAGTCAGCGTGCTAATATGACTCAGAACTCAAGATCTGAATCTGAAAATATCTGGTAATAGGTTCTCCTGATGAGATCAGGGTATATGGTAAAAACATATTTGACAGAGAGCTTATTATCTTAGCACTCTGGCGCTCATGACTGAATAGGAGCAGAAAGTTTGCGCAGTGCATTTAGTGTAACCTAATAGTCAAAGTACACAGGATCTGGAATATCGCCTACCCTGGTGAGAGGATAGGGGAACAGTCTCTCAGAGTTAAATCAACAGTGACAGGAGGAAGAGGAAAACAAACTACAGAATGTCTCTCTATCTATGAAACCCAGACTCTCCCTGAGCCCTCAGCACTGAGCAGATCAACTCCTCTCCATCCTTTTCCTCTCCTCTCTTCCAGGAACATGCCAAGACAAATATATAGGCTGACTAAGAGAACCATCTGAGTCAGGATTAGCAAAAAAAGATAATAAAATAGCGAGATAATTCACTGACTTTCTTTACATGCAGAAAAATACAACTAGCTGCTGTGGTAGTGTTTGCCTATCCATTCTGGTGGCTACCAACATCTATAAGTAATAATCAGCCAAATGGTACAACACTTAATCAGTGACAAAATTATAAGCTTTTTTCAAACTTACCATAGACTTGGTGAAAGGTCTGGCCAGCATGAAGAGTAAGGTCATCAGCCACCAGCTCTGGTGAATGGAGGTATACATCATGTTCCCAGGATGCACTGCATTGGAGGTGATGCCATGAGGTGAGAGACGGCGATGCAGCTCATTGCTGAAGAGAATGTTACAAAGTTTGGCCCGGTTGTAAGCCAACATTGACCAGTACTCCTTCCTCGGTGGAGACAACAGGGCCAAGTCCACCTTACCACACGAGTCTAACAGGTCTGTGAACCTGAAAGATAATTCAGATCAAGAGTAGTTAGAGTGTGTGCGTGTGTGTGTGTGTGTGTGTGTGTGTGTGTGCGTGCGTGCGTGCGTGCGTGCGTGCGTGCGTGCGTGCGTGCGTGCGTGCGTGCGTGCGTGCGTGCGTGCGTGCGTGCGTGCAGGTCTTCTACAGGCAGATGTGTGGTGCCGGCTGCATACAAATCAAAGATGTGACATGATGTTCTTTAATTGCCTGCGACAGAGCTGTTAAAATCCAGATGTTTGACAAGGCCCCTTAAACATTACACTACTCGTATTATTATGCAGTCACACAATAACATCACACAGGCACAAGAACTACATTCTGTGTGTGTGTGTGTGTGTGTGTGTGTGTGTGTGTGTGTGTGTGTGTGTGTGTGTGTGTGTGTGTGTGNGAAATGGTATCAAACTGGTGGAACACATCCTACATATTAATCCAGTCATTAGAAAACAACCAATCAAAATGTCACCTGGTTTCCTTGTTGTGATTTTACAAGCTGGCTGCCTCTTGTTTACTGTCGCCTTCCGCAACATCCTTGCTTGGCTAAATTACAACATCTGCAGGCTTTTTATTTCATGTGCTGCAACTTTGTAACTACTTCAAGTAGAGGTAGAGGTTGATAAATCAATTGCCTTAGCACAATTATAGGTTTATCTTTTTTTTCAAATCTTTATTCATCATACTGGAGTTGTGCTTAGTTACATTTGAATTAAGTTTCACAGTGATATTATAATCAGTGAACTATCCTTCCATAAACCACTAATAATAATGACATAAAAAGAGATTTTGGTTGATAAAAATATCTTGTCTGTTCATAAAAGTATGCAACCAGGGCTGCAGGTTAAATCTGTCAAAGATAATTTCATTAAGGATATTATCTCCCCTTGTTTGACCAGATCTGATTTAGTTGTAGGGTAAGTAAACCTGTACTGGACCAATTCCACAGTAAGCCCCTGTGCTGGAAACTGATAAAGTGTCCAGCCATTACTCGCGTGTCCATCTCTCCCACCCTTATCCCTTATAGGTCAATGCTTTACCAGCAGACAAGGGGCTTAGGGAATACAATATACTGCCAGGTCAGGGGTCACATACTGTTTGTGAGGGGAGGCTAAGTGAATAAACGGGAAATCAGCCGAAAGTGAAAATAACACAAACAAAAAAGGGAGCGACTTCAATAGACGTAATATAGGTTTGGAATGAGGTGGACAGAATGGAAGATGTAATAAAAGATATTGTCTATTTTCACTCTTTCTTCCCCTCCATCTAGTCTGTGTCAGTGTGTAACTGACTCTGTATGGTCCTGCTTAAGCCCTCTTTGAAGAGGTTAAAGCCAAGGCTGAATGTAGAGCAGAGAAGGGTAGGTGAGTGTATATGTTGGGGCACCAGGAAAGGAGACAGAGAGCTGTAGGGCAAAGAGTGAAAAGAATACCTGCCCACCTTTGGCCTTACAATATACATAAATCCTGTATTTTGTTTGAACAACAGCTTCCTGGCAATGTTTACACTGCCCAAACTTGTGTGAACTCTCTTTTCTTACTGTGTAGGCAAGTCTTGCATCAATCAAATACTATCAATACTGCTTCCCTGACATGCTTTCTTGCAATAAGCTTTTCCTATTCTCCCTTCCTCTTACTTTTCCTATAGCAGTGTGACCTCAAGTGAATCTGAGTGTCCCTGTTCCTTCTGCTCCTTTCATGCATGGCAGTCTGTATAACATAACTCATATGAAGGCACATGTAATAGTGGTGCTGCTTGATCTGCTAGAATAATTCTGCGTATGTTCTCCTTGTCTCAGGTCACTCTGCCGAGCTCCAATCAATCACTCTGCTTGGCCATCTGACTGACTGAAGTAAGGATCAATGTTGAGCGCACGCGCACATACACACACACAGTCTCACACACGCACAGACACACACACACACACACACACACACACACACACACACACACACACACACAGACTGACTTGGGCTCACAGATCACTGCAAAACATCATGCTTGTCTACTGTATGACAGGAAAAACAGAAGCCTATGGAGTAGAGTTGCTTAACAAAAAAGATAGACTTAAAGAATAATAAATGGCAGAAGGATGGAAAAGGGGCTGAGTCAGGGGGTCAGACAGAACAGAGCAGATACTTGATCAAAGTAAATTTCGACTGATAAGTCCATCCATCATGTTGATGATACGTTTAATTTATAGTGACAGCAAGTGAAGGGAAATGAGTTTTCAGTGAGTGAGGCTGTCATGTTTGACAATACACATTAAGTCTGATCTATCAGTTTGCAAAGAAAACTGGCCAAATGTAGCAAGTAAAACGGCATGAGTGGAGCTGAAGAGTTGTCGGACCAAATGGGCTGGTTCTGGGATATTACTGCATAAACTCCATTAGTGTGGCTTCAGTGTTACTGATATGGAATATTGGCTAATACAGGTCAAATAACAGCTCAAAAGCAGTGCATTCTGCCAAAATTGGGGTTTGATGTCCATTATAGTGAACTACATGGCACATTTACATCTCTGCAGTTTTGGAAGCTATATTAGATAAATGTATGTGTTGCATGTGACAGGAGAGACAGTCTAGAAAAGGCCAGAAGGATGAACACAAAAAGGTGAATGAACTGTGACACATTACGTCTTCTCTCCCATCATATTGTTTTTTCAGTCACTGTTAAGTAAAGCAGGTCAGGTCACTTTGGTAATAGACCAAAACAGTTGACTAGTTGAATGGAAACTGAGAAAGAAAAGTCAGTAAAATTATAGATGGCATCTAAACACATTGGTGTTTTCAGGCTAAATTTGCCCTTTTCTAGGCTTACTCAGCACACACTTGCTTTTAGTCCAGCTTAGATGAGGTTCGTGTGTATTTCACATTTAAAGGTTCTGTATGAATAAATTTTACTAAATTTATAGATGCACAAAATTAGCCAGAAATGTGTTTAATGCACAATTAACAGTTATTCATTAGCAAGACAGAGAAAGAAAATCTTAATTTAAATCTTTAGCTGCAGTGTAGATAGGGAGCTTTTCATTGGCACTGTCACAAAGTGCTTGCTCAAGGGGGAATGTTGGCTCTCTGTAAAATAAGGAGTACGATCTATATCTGCTCTTTGTTATAAGTGCCCTAAGATAACTTCTGTTGTGATTTGGCTTCATAAAAAATAAAACTGAATTGAAAAAAAATGAACTAACTGAAACTAGTCAAGCTGGGGAAAATAGACATTCCTTTGTCAAGTTTATTGTCTTTACCTGTGGGACTCTGAAGACACAACCACAACACGGGCAGGGGCAGAGTGACGCAGCAAGTCCTGTAAGCACTGGACCAATAGGAAGTGACCCAGATGGCAAATCTGGAAGGTGGACTCCAGACCATCCTCTGTCAAGCTCCATGGTTGAGTGCAAACCCCTGCGTTACACACCAATATGTGCAGAGGCCTACAGGGAGAGAAAAGCATAAAATGTTTTTGATTATTTACTGATTATAAATTAAAACTTAGAGAATGTGGCTGCATAAAAAAAGGATTTTCATACCACATAAGGCTGAAGAAAAAGTAAAGCAACACAGAGAAAAGAAATAAAAAATTGAGGACAGAATAATGAGAAGAGAAGGTAGAGAAAGGAAACAAGGATTCTTATTCCAGAGCATTGTAGACTTTAGAGGTTTACAGAGACAGAGCAACAGTAACGTTGATATGATACAGAGGTTTCCAGTGCAACTCCCTGCGGCTCGACAGGTACTGTAGATACTGAATACAGTTGGCTGGAATCCAAGAGCAACAACACACTGAAAGCAATCTCAAAGCATTTCAACACACAAGCGTGGTGGAGGTAATGAGTGTAAATACATGCACTGTGTAACTACTTTGAGTAACCAAACCTACCAACACATCAACTGGGAAGAGTTTACATCAAAAGGAATTTGCACCCACTGTGGCGCAAGTCATGATATAAACAGTCTTGATGTGGCCAAGTGAGTAACACCCAATGCTTGTGCGCTAGTGAATGGAGATTGTTAGATTGGTGAGGGCAGTGAGAGATCCTTGTCGGTGACAGCGTCGCTCCAGTGAACTCGAAACCACAGTAACACAGCCGAACAATCCAAACACACCCCACCAATTTTTAATTTCTTCCATTAGAATTAATTATGAGGCCGAAGGCAATTTGTGTACCCTGTGTTTAAGACTGCCTACTGGATTAATTAAAAACTGGATGCTGGAAAATTAATGTGTGAATTGTTATGCCTTGCTATAATGAGCCATCCCATGCTATTACATAGGAGTGTACTGTACGATCACCTTCAGGCCTCTGAACACACAAGGTTCATTAAAGAGCACAAACCTAGTCACAAGTCAACTGAAAGAACGCCAACCTTAGCATATAACTGCAGCAAGATGTTTAAACTAAATACAATGAAGGGTGAAAATCTAAGTTAAAGGCTTGGTAGTCACAAAATAGGCTTAAACAATAACAACAAATGACTTTTGTGACCCACACTCAAACTTAATAAAACAAGTTGGAAGAATAAAACATCACATTTTCTGCTATGTCAGTTTCTCCCCTGAAAATTCTCTCATCTTAAATGTAGAAAAAAAAAAACACATTGGTTGTTTTTGGCCCAGTGTTCCCCTGTCTAATAGAGTGTGAAGTACAGTAACATTGTGCTTTACAAGGCAAAACTCTTGGATCTGTCCCCATCTTGCAGGCTAGGTATTGCACTATAATACAACAGGCATAAAATCTTGACTAGGAATGCAGCAATCCAACTTTTTTTAGCCCCAATACTGATACCAAAAGCAATACCTAGACTTCTGAGTATCAGCTCATACGGTGTATCAATCCCATGCCAGTGTTTGATTAATAACCTGTGTGCCTCACTATGTAGAAGAGACTGGGATCATTTTTTTTCATGTTAAGGAAAAATCAGGGTCTACATAAACATTAGTTTCCTAACCTTGTTAAACAAAATGTAACAAATAAATACATAGATATAATT
Organism: Rastrelliger brachysoma; assembly: GCA_024605115.1. Taxonomy (NCBI): domain Eukaryota; kingdom Metazoa; phylum Chordata; class Actinopteri; order Scombriformes; family Scombridae; genus Rastrelliger; species Rastrelliger brachysoma. The sequence goes on from JANJYP010157777.1 coordinate 13,003, forward strand.
TAGTTTAATTGTTATTTATTCAAATAACGGTATCTAATACCAGATTGGTCTATTGTCAGCAAGATCTGATCTAGCTATATCTTGGACCGATACCTGATATCTGCACCAGTGCATCTCTACTATTAACCTAACTTTTCATGCTTAAATTTAGCCCCTGTCTTGCATTGTAACCTTACACTGTAGGACAGAAATCTAGTCAAAAAATAGTATATCAAAACAAAGTATGTCACTCACAGTCTATCACAAATTTATGATCAAAAACTCCAATAACCAACTTTTCTCTGGACTAGTGAGTGATTTCCCTCACGCAGCTCTGATGGCCCCTAGTGAGTCTGCTTGTAATGTAAAAGGCCTGTTAATTCAACTGCCCACCAGTTAGTCCCTCTCTCATAAGCGCAGGTCTAATGAATGTCTTTAATAGGCCTATTGCTGTGTACCACAGTCCCTCTCTCCACATTAAGACCTCACACAACATTGTGTGCACTGTGCAATCTCAGCGCTGGTCAAACGAGGGTGTTAACTACCAAACAGGGAGACATCAGTTTATACATTTACTTTAAATAACCCCCTTGGGTATGACCCTTGACCTCTATGATAATGTGGACCAACAGGAGGAGATTGCCTATGTGAGCAGGGCCTCAGACTACTGGTCATTAACACTGCATTTTATTGGCAACAGGGAGATTGGCACTGGAAACACACATACAGGTACATGTGTACTACTCATCCTGATCCATATTTAAACACACACACAGCATGATTGCATACCTGTAAAATCTGCACTGATCAACACAACAATTTAATAATATTACACTCACCATTATATAAAGAAATGGAAGAATGCAAGACTAATTTGACCTGGCTTTCATGTATTTATACAGACCACATATTACATGTAATATGTGAAATTATAACAGGATGAATGCACTGAAAAAAATTACAGGTGGAAATAAATTGCATGTGTTAATTATGGAACATTCAGTAGAAATTGCATTAAGGGCATTCTGTCAGCGGTGTCCTCCATCAATTACATCCCAATGAAATTGCACTGCATTCAACAATATCAATATCCAGGTAATTTCATTTCAAAGGACAGGCAATTAAAGCAGAATCGGGGTCAATGGAACACAAAGCAGCGTGAAAGCCACTGACTAAAGCACTTAAAAGCAAGGGAGTGAGAAACGAGAGAAGGAAAAGAAAAAGACTCTGATTACATTTCACCTGTCAATGACACGCTGCAGGAGCATTATTGTGTGTGTGCTTGTGTGTGTGAGTATATTTGTGACTGTTTGTCTTGTGTGTTGACAAGACTCTGTATACGTGTGTGTGTGTGTGTGTGTGTGTGTGTGTGGGTGTGTGTGTGTGTGTGTGTGTGTGTGTGGGTGTGTGTGTTGCATGCGTGAGTGTGTGTGTGTGTGAACCGTCCGCGTATTTACGTGCATGTATCACATGTATTTGTGTGTGCGCACCCGTGTGTGTGTGTTATGCCTGAAGACATACGTGCAGTAATAGAGTAGTGGTAGACTCAGACAGCTGCCCAGTGCCATTCACAGCTCAGAGCTCCCAGCCTCCACTCTGCTCTGTTCGCCTTCTGATGAGAATTAATGTACTCTGACGTCCCCTGGGACTCCCCCACTCCCCCCCCCAACAGCACAGCTAATGAAGAAATACAACCTTGCCAAAATAGTGAGGTAGAAAGAGAGAGCGACACAGACAGAGAAAGGCTGAGTGACGACATGAGAGTGAGAGAGAAAGACAGAAACACTTGGGCAGATAAACAAATTGCAAAGGGTAAAATGCAAAAAAAGAGAACAATTCTGGAGACAGTATAGGGTTAAAGGGAGTTCAGCGTACTACTGTGTAGATGGGAGGATATGTGTATGAGGTGGGAGGAAACTATAGGACACAGAGTGAGGGAAGCCACCATGAGATTTGGCTGTGACCCAAGACACGTGTCCTGGATGGCCATAACCTGCCCCAGGGCTGCTACAGGCAATGACTGCCCTGCCTCTCCCCAAGGGGCTCCCCTGACACCAACCACCACACACACACAAAAACACACACACTCTGTCAAGAGACCTGCGGGTGGATGAGCAGTATGGATGACAAAATACATGACCCCAAAATAGCAACTACGCGACCATCCACAAGGCACAAGACACATGCCGTAAAAGCTGACCACCACAAAATAAAGTCTGTTAGTCTGTTCAACCAATGTCAAGCAAATCGACACAAACACACACACCACCTCCTGGGGCCTTGTCCGTATGGTGTTCATCAGTAAAAGTCTGAATGTCCTTTAAGTGTTTAGGCATATGCTGAGGAATAATAGTGATGAATACAGGAATGGGTCTAAATAAGAGGCCCTCTGTGCATTTTGTACATCTGTGTCTTCATTCTCGTGTGTTTTATCATTCTGTCTCTCTGAGTAACCAGACTGAGATAAATTTGACAGCTGATGGCTATCTATAGACGTCTACTAGTTAGTAAATACATCTGGTTCACAAACAGTTCGAGAACCAGCTCTCCTTTTTCTGTTCATCCTTCAAAAATGATCACCCTTGCAAAAAATGGACACAAGGCTTTCCCCATCCTCTGAAGATCTTCCAAGATGATTCTGGTATAACAGGTATCTAGAATGTCAATTTTAGAACAATTTTTAACCTTCTCTTCAGCTAAACAGCCATAGAATCAAACAGCTCAATTATAATGAATGTAAAACCCAAATATGACATTAGCTAGAACAAAAGTAAACCCTCAAAAATCAGTGAAGAGAAGGACATGAGTTTATAACACTGATTGTTTATACTCACAGTTTCTTGGCCTTGAAAGACTCAGCAAACTCTCTGACGCTACGGAGAGAGGCCAGGTCACACATCATGGCCTCTACTCTTGCTTTGTGCTGTAGAGAAAGACAACACAAAAATATGATTGTTGAGAAACATGCTGACTTCACTCAGAGACTGTAAAACTTTGTCATAATTAGCATATGAATTCTTGAGGTATGGTCAAAAACAAGTTTAGTGAGGTCACAGTGACCTTGACCACAAAATTGTAATCANAAACACAAAAATATGATTGTTGAGAAACATGCTGACTTCACTCAGAGTAAAACTTTGTCATAATTAGCATATGAATTCTTGAGGTATGGTCAAAAACAAATTTAGTGAGGTCACAGTGACCTTGACCACAAAATTGTAATCAATTCACCTTTGAGTTCAAGTAGACATGCCAGACATAACGAAATTCCTACACAGATATTTGTGAGATAGATATCACATTCACCACTAAAATCTAATCAGTTCATCCTTGAGCCTATGTTTGTGCCAAATTTGGAGGAAATCCCTCAAGATGTTTCTGAGAATGGGACATACAGACAGACAACCTAGAAACATAATGACTCCAGATACAGCTGTCACCAACCAACTGGCATTAAAAAATAAATAAACAAAATAAAAAATTTATGTTGTAATATATCCAGGTAGCTATTCACTTGATTTATTTGAATTAGACTGCTGAGGCTTCATTCTAAACTTTAAAACTTTAAAATATACATTTTCATCATTAACATTTGAAGCATATTAGGACAGGATATCTTAATGACCACTACGAGCAGGGTAATTGATTAGGGCAGGCAAAAGCAATGTTCATACAGGCAATATATATCAATATTTTAGAGGCAGAAACCTAGAAGACTTTTTTTTTCTAAAGCATTATTTTAATAGTCCATAGTCCCTCTGTCGATAGACTATGGACTATACAATATGGTTTCAGCTCTACTTTTGGCTGTGTGCTCTTTGCAGGTGTTTGTGTGTATAAGAGGCTCATCTTAGACCACTGAGGAAGACAGGCTAAATATTCATCATCCTCTCTATCCCTCTATAGCATGCTCGGAAGAGGTGTATGCAGGCCTACAGAACCATATCTCTTTAATAACAGCATATGAACATGCTTTGTTGTCTGCGATAAGAGTGTTGACTTTCTGCCCATCTTCCTTTCTGTCTTTTTCTCTACATCTTCATCAGTACAGACCCAATCAACAGACAAGCTAGGTTCAGTCTCCTTACAACATGAGTTCACACGGGATCTTGGCGTTAGAATGAGTATGTGCAGTGTGAACAGAGGTTGAGCGTGTTCCGTTCAGGCAAACAGTCCATTAGATTCATTCCTCATGCTGGAGAGGGAGGAGTGAGACACTGCTCTCAGGACTCCAGGTTGAGTAGTACTAGGAATTCTGTGATGCTTCCTATCCCACCATCCCTAAGGAATACTGTCAATTCATGTTCACACCCCGGACAGAAGAGCATTCAGTGTTCCGCTCTCCATCCACCGCCACCACGACTGCTGCTGCTCCCCTGTCAGCCTTTTCCACTGATCTGATCTCCAGTCTGTGGGCATCATATGGGAATGTCACTCCTCTGTGTGTCTGTCTTCGCAGAGCTAAGTGTACATGACACTCACAGCAAGGACGCTGCATGGAGCAGTGAGCACCAAGAAAACAAGAAAGGGTTAAGAGCACCTTCTGATGGAAATGTGATTCTCCAGGCATTTTACAGACACCTTAACTGCCCCAGGGTGTATTTATACATGCATACACAGACACATGCACGCCCACACGTGCACACAACAAATTCAATGTTGTGACTCAAGGGTAAAACCACGCTACCACACCATTATCTATGCCTGAATTATTCTCTTGATGCTACTCTATACCATTATATGGATGCTATTACAAAGCATTAAAGGGCTGATTATGGCTATTATAGATATGATTATAGGGTACCTGCTTATATGATCTGCACACAGCAGTAATCACAGGTGAGAGGAGACAACTGTCTGATTTAATGACTTGTATGTGCAGTAAGCATTCACACGCCAAGCCACTTTCAAACAGTTTACATACAAAGAAATGCACACTAGAGCAGGTAAGTGAAAAGGGCAGATGAGAAAGTAACACCTGGTCTTTGTTCAAGTGTACAAGAAAACTTCTTATTATAACTGTGTATGAAAAACCATTGATTTTTCTTACAAAAAGTAAAAGTGTAAATTAATAGTAAAATGAAAATGAGGCATTACTTCCAAACAAGGTCAGAGAAGGCAGTAGTGTGATAATTAACAGGTCAATATAAGGACCCCTCAACAGGGTGGCCCTCCATGTGTGTATGACCAGCAGAGAAGATGAGAGCAGGTGTCAGCTTGACGAACACATATCCCCCTCTCTGGAGACGGGGGGAAAAGGGAAGGAGAGATGGAGTAATGGGAGACCACAGGGAGGATAGAGGGGGGTTGAAGGGGGGCCACTGGAGCAAATCCAGCAGGGAGAAGGTGAGCAGCCTGCTTGCCTGCCTGCCTACCCTCCCCCTGCAGATTGAAGTCTTGCGAAGAAAATAAAGTTTATTGCCTGGAAAGAGGGGGGAAAAAGCATGTAAAAAGCATTAAAGCGATGGAGGTGAACAATTAGACAGATGGCCAGGTTTTGGAAGGAGAAGAGGAAAAAACAAGTGTAGAAAAAGAGAGGGGGAACGCGCGGACGCAATCGTTCAGGGTTTTTATGAGGACCCTGACAACTTCTGGTCTCTTCAAGGGCGAAGGAAAAGTGAGAGGCAGCGAAGCCTCTCTGGTTAACTCCGGAGTAATCGCTGAGTGTGCAACACCACAGAGCTCAGCTCGGGGTGACAGAGCTTACCGCCCCCAGCTACACACAACCTCTTG
>JANJYP010157786.1:0-11618 GCA_024605115.1 Rastrelliger brachysoma
TTTTTTTTTGTATAGAAACCTTAGTTGACATACCTTACTGTTCCAAGCCGCTTATTTGTCAAGATAAGTAAACAACTTACAAATACTGTGTCCTCCCATCCATGTTTGAATGCTATATTTGACTGATCATGGAGGATAATATAATACTATTAATATATAATAATATGAATTACACAATGAAGGATTAAAAAAACAGACAGCAACAGTTTATTGGGAAAAAAAAGAAACTCTGTGATGGTTGCTGTGTATATGCATGTCAAAAATATCAATTAAAGAAAATATAAACTGATCCATAAACTGACTACACAAGTTACGCAAATTACGAGCTACCCTGAACGCTACAGCAGTGGGTGGGGCCATCGTAGTCCAATAGGATGAAGCAGAGAGAGACACGTTTCCTACAACAGACATGACAGCCTCCGGGTCCTCGAAGCACCACAGATAGCTTAGCTTTGTGAACTTAAATTACTGAACTAAACTACACAATGGTAAGATAATTGATTAATTAGTAAAATTAAACGTTTGTATGGCTCTTTGTAGCTTGATTTTATTCACAGCCTGCTGCTGGGAGGTAGAAAAGCTCCAGCTGGATGGCACAGAGCTGCAGTTTCTTGTTGGCATGTGACAAGATAACAGATATTTTTAAGGTTATAAACCCTTCTGACTTATTTTCTAGGCAGCNTAGCCTGCTGCTGGGAGGTAGAAAAGCTCCAGCTGGATGGCACAGAGCTGCAGTTTGTTGTTGGCATGTGACAAGATAACATATTTTTAAGGTTATAAACCCTTCTGACTTATTTTCTAGGCAGCTGCTGACATGTTTTATGTTATCTCAGGTTGTTGACTCACATCCTTCTGACACTGTCACCATCCTTCGTGTCAGAGGGCCTCTGGAGTTCAGATGTCAGCTGGACAGCACAGATGGTAACATTCATGGACTTTGTAACCATTACAATACATTTAATGTTTCCCAGAGTTGTTCCAGATATGATTCAATGAGCCACAAGCAACAGTTTAGCAGTCATGCTACTCCTGCGTGAAAAATCCTAATTAAATAATTAGAAGTACATAAATATTAGAAGCAAAATATATATAATACTTAAAGTATCAAAGTAAAAATACTGGTCTGGCCCCATTGACTGATACATTGATATATGATATACTTTAATTATCAGTGTGTCAGCAGCATTTTGTATCAGCAAATGAAACTATGAGAGAAGTTTAGAGGGGGGAAAACACTATTTGGTGAAGCTGTTAACAACTTGGACATCTGAAATGTGACCCTGAATACACACTGATTTTTGTAAGACCCCAAACGACTGACACCCACTGGTTTCAACAATGTTGTATTTTAAAAGCAAATATTCAAGTAACTAAAGAAAGAAAGAGAGTAACTAAAGCTGTCATATACATGTTGGATAGTGGAGAGTACATTATTTCCATCTGAAATGTAGTGGAGAAGTCTACAGTAGCTTCAATGAAAAATGTACTTAAGTACAGTACGTAAATGTACTTGTACTTTCCTCCTCTGCAGTTTCATGTCACTGGCATCATTTTCATTTTTCATGCTCCTGTCTTCTTCTTTGATGCTGCAGTGAGTTAGACAAAAGTGAGCAGATAATATTCATGAACCTGACCTTATAGAAGAGTATAATGGTGGTTACTACATCCAAAAGTCCAGTTTTAGCTTCTCTACCTCTAGCCACAGAGCAGTTCCAACGATCCATATCTGGTGTTCATATAAACACTGAAAGAGGTTTGTTTTCTTCACTGTACTCATTCCTCCTCCTCATACTGGCTTTTAAGAGATCCACTCAAAATACACATTGAGTGTAAGTGATGGAAGACAAGATCGACATTGTGTCCAAACATTCATTTTGTGCAAAAATGCTCAAAGGGTTCCTGGTCTTTCAGTGATACAGTGTGCATAACAGGAAACAGCTACAGAGGTCAAAAGAGTAACAATAACCCCATAGCAGCGAGATGCAACAGTGTTGTAATAGTATAGCAATAATATTGCAATAATATGTGATTCTGTGAGTTGATGTTGTATGCTTTATGTGTTTTTAATATTTGCTTGTACTGTATGTTGTTTGAAACACAGTCTTGCTGCTATCTTGGCTAGTGGAACTTACTTGGTTCTTCTTTCAGCACTGCACATGCAAAAAGTCATCTCAAGAACATTTGAGACCCTCCGTTCCAATGTGAAATCTGAGTCCTGTGTTCTCACCATCTGTGACAGTGCTGTTGTTATTTGGCCAAATAAAAGTGTTAATGCAGATATACGTCAGTGGATACAGTAAGTTCTCCTTTTAAGTCTATCTCTTTTTTTATGGAAGCTGCCTCCTTTTTCCGTTTACTGCCATTTTTTAATTGCAGGACAGATGAACAAGAGAGCAAAAGAGCCTCAAAAAAGAAAAACAAGAAGAGCTCAGCAGTGGTATGTTGATGTTATGCAAATAGAGATGGATGGAAACTGTAATATTATGTCTGAGTAGGGAAATACTAACCCCTGAAACACAGGACAGTTCTTTCACCAGTAAGTACATCTGCTACAGTATGTTAGAAGAATTGCTAACTATAACTTCATTTATAACACCTTAAACTATGAAAGGAGAGCTTTTCCTTGTTGCTGTCACCAAGTGCCTGCTCATGGGGAAGCAAGCACTTGGTGAGTCTCTTAAAATGAAATTAGAAAGTGCTGTTTAGATCTGTTTAATAGGAAAAATACTTTGTGTTATTCAGTTGTCTTTATTGTTTGTGTTTCTGTGTGTCTGTAAATGCACTTACAGAGTGTCATAAACCTTTGCCTGATGATGGAGGTGACAACACAAGGCCCTGCCTCAGCACCAATCCTTAGCAGGACAGTCCAGAATTCACACTTTCTGTCTACAGTCCTTCCCATCGACTGTGTCGTCCACAGCAGCTGCAGTGACACCACGAAAGAGTATGCCTCACACTTAAATAATATGAAAACACCCTGAATGCTTAATGTGTATGTAAATTTGTCATGAACTCACTCCTGGCTACCACAGTGTATTCAAGTCCATGAAGATTTGTTTTGTGGTGTTGCAGAGCCTGTGAGCGCCTGGTGGAGGCGCTAACTCATCAGCTGTGTGAGATGGAGAAGGTGATCTTAGATCACATGAAAGGAACCACACTGCTGGTCCCTGAACCACTCCACTTCCTCCTCCCAGAGGCAAAAGGACTGGTGACAGTAGTTTATCCAGCAGGAGTGCCTGATAGCCAGCTAGAGACACAGCGTAAGGTAAGAAGCACCGAGTGAGCTTCTTTAAAATCCCACATGAACAGGTGACATGTACTGTAGTTCTTCTGACATCAAAACTGTTTCTGTTTGACCATCTTTTTCACTCAAACAGCATACAGAAGAGATTTGAATGCCATAACACAGAAAATCTGACTGTTCATGCAGTTTAGAGCTACTCTGGTTACTTGATTAATCAGCAACTGTTTTGATAACTTAATTGTATTTGTCATTTTGTTAAGCAGAAGCATTTGCTGCAGCAATATTCTTTTGTCTTTTTATTTTGCACAAATCTCTTTCTGAGTAGGAATTACATCAACGATTTGAGCTCCCCGAAGACAAGCCCTATTTTAGAAGAGCCAATGCTTACCACTTTCCCAATGAACCCTACAAAGACGGTTACCTCCGAAACCCTCATCAAGTCCTCACACATCCCACTCTGGACAATGGAAAGGTAAGACCATTCAAATATTTATATAATTTAGCATACTAATCACAAAATAAGTAATTTTCTTCCACAAGAAGTCTCTACAAAAGAAAATTTGATGGCATGAAGAATTGACACAAGATCTTGGGAATTGTTGTCTTTGTCATTGCAGTCAGTATTCATGTCTCAAGAGTTGAATTATCCATTGAGGTCTCTTGTCAAGCACAAACAAACACAGTGATTAAAACCAGCAAAAACAGTGAATAAACCAGTCACATAATAAAAATCTGATTTTCTTCAATGCTGTTTGGTGTCTGGCTGCTGCTAACATTTGCTCAGCTTGTTTCTTAAATAACTTAAGATCCAGATGTATGATTACTAAAATCTTTCATCTGCTTTTAAAGATATAGATAAAAATGACCAAGGTCTAAAACATATATTGGAAAAAGTCAAATTTTGACAAGTTCTGGCAACAAAGTGGATATAGCACCACTGACGGGCAACACAATGAAAAAAACTTTTATTAAAATTACATATTTCTCTGGGTTTAAAAATTGTTGGAAACATTAGGAATAATGTGATGATTTTAATGCAGAAAAGTGACATATCATACCTTGTCCGTCTCCTCTTTTTAAGATGGGTAATGAAACATGCTGTGCAAGAAACTTTAAACATTATTTGTCTTTTTGTATGTTTTTCAGGTGTACTTGGTCCAAGGGATCTATAGCTATCACCACTACATGCAGGACCGTATGAATGACAATGGCTGGGGCTGCGCTTACCGCTCCCTCCAGACCATTTGCTCCTGGTTTCAGCAGCAAGGCTACGTAGAGCGGCCTGTGCCCACTCACAAGGACATTCAGAAGGTAGTGGTTCTGTAAATATAACACTTTGTATAAGAATCACTGCTTAGTATTATTTATACATTTGTCCAAGACAGCTGTTTTTGTGTGGCTCATTACTCCTCAGGCTTTAGTGGATGTCGGAGACAAGCAATCTTCCTTTGTGGGATCACGTCAGTGGATTGGATCTATTGAGGTTCAAGCTGTTCTGAACCAGCTGCTTGGGGTCACTTCCAAGATCATGTTTGTGAGGTGTGTTGTTGGTCACATGCCTTGCATGCTGTATGCATGAGTAAATTATTGTTTTATAAATGCATCTGATGACAGATGTTTCTGTTCCTTAGTCAGGGGTCAGAGTTGGCATCTAAAGGCAGAGAACTGGCCAACCACTTTCTTACTGAAGGGACTCCCATCATGATTGGTGAGCTCAATGTTAAATCACTTTTACAACCATTCTGGTATTAAAGGTTTTGTTAACTTTGTGTTTTACACCCTCCATAATTTGTCTGTAATTGATACTCTTACTCAAAACAGTAATCAGATTACCTCAGGTTACTCATATTGAAGATATCTCCCAAATTGCGACAGTTTTTTGTTTGTTAATCTAAATTTTTAAAGAGAAATAAATCTTAACACACCTCAATTATCAGTTAGTTTGAGTTTAACACTTTGCTTTATATATTCTGCTTTATATGTGAACAATATACAATATGTATATGTTTATATATTCTATATATATATATAGCAGATTTGTTAAAGTAGGGGTTCAACATGTTCAAAAGTTTGTATTATTTACAAATAGAGACATCATGATCAATCATGATAAAAGATCTTAATAATGTAGATAAATAACTTTTTTATTTTCATCTGCTCTTTGTTGCAGGAGGGGGAGTTTTGGCTCACACTATCCTGGGTGTGGCATGGAGTGAGAGCACAGGGCAGATCCGTTATCTGATCCTAGATCCACATTACACAGGAGCAGAGGACTTACAGGTCATCACAGATAAGGTTAGCCGTATATTATGTCACACTGTATAATGTAAGTGTATATATAAAATACTGAGGGTGTTGACTACTTTGTGTATGCTATCTTTCTCAGGGTTGGTGTGGCTGGAAAGGACCTGAGTTTTGGGATCAAACTGCATATTATAATCTGTGTCTGCCTCAAAGGCCAAAGGTCATCTGAGCTCATCAGTAAAACATTAAAAACTTTGGAGTGATACTTTAAACTGTTTTTGCAAAATCATGGACATCTTTTCAAATTATAATTTCTGTAATGATGTTAGATTTTTATGATTCACCCAAACAGTTTTAGTCCAGTCTTATATCAGTATTTAGCCATTAAACAAATGCACATTGATGTAGGTCTTCTGCTGAAAAGAGAAAGTGATCCTTGCTTCATGTACTTGTTATTATGTAATATGAAAAATGTAAAATTTACAGTGTAGAAACTAGTGTGAACTAGTTTGGTCATTGTTTTATGTTATTGATAGAGTAAAGATCGGAATTCAACTCTGATCTACTGCTGGATGATGTGACCTGATGTCGTAGAATACTTTTTCTATTGTACCATATGGAAGATTCTAAAAATAATTAAATTATAAAGCATCGGTTATCTTCTCCTTAATGTTCCTGCCTGTGTTCAAATATTTAGAGCGGCAACTAATGATGTTTATCAGCCATTAATGCTTACTCTGTTAGTTATTTTCTCAATTAATTGGTAATTTTGCCTTTTAAAATGTTGGTCAGTGTCTTGTTCAACAATCAGTCCAAAACCCAAAGATAAACAGTTTACTATCACATATAACCATTTTTTTTCTTGAAAAATGTCTTGAATGATTGTTTGATTATCAAAATAGTTAACTTTTGTTGACCTAGTTTAATAAATTAATTTACAAATGGATTTAACAGACTAATTGGTTCTGTGCTACAAATGAAAAGAAACAATACAAATACAAAGGAAACAAGCTCCAAACTTTCAAATATATGACTACAGTGCTCATTTTAATTCTGAATTATATACTTACTTATAAATAAGTGAAATAACACTAATCCTCATGTTACTTTAATAACTGTTTGTGTAGAAGAAGCTACTTCTGAATGCTCCTGATCTGCACTGATCCCATTATTGTAAAACAATCACACTCTGTAATTGAGTTTTCACAACCAGTCAGTTGTCAGAATGAAAATGGAAGCTTTCTCCATTCACGAGTTGCTGTAAAGATTTAAAAAATGGGAATTTTCTTTAAAAATCTTTAAAGCTTATTCTGACAGGACATTTTGCAGATGCCTTATTGTCACTCTTTGTGATTTGTTGCCCTGTGGTTGATTGTGTAACTATGGGACTGCAACAAAATCCACCCCATTCAATCCTCATTCCTACCCATCCTGCATTGGCATGCAAATTATATGACAGTGACCAGACACAGGTTTTACGATATATTCCCCCAAGTGCTATTGTCCCAGGACATTGGTATTTCATTAGTGTGTGTCACTTCTAGGTCTAACTATGTTATTAAAAGAAAACCCATGACAAATTGTAATTTCAGGGGACGCGCCTACAGATAATCCCCTTTCTGTTGATGGGAGATGCACCAGGGAGAGCAGTTACTTTGGCATAATAGATCCCCAAGGAAAAAGCAAATGACCTCTCTTCAATTCCTCCACAGGCTCTGTTCCCTGATATGTTTTTGTTTTTTTTAAAGCTTTTGACTGCAAGTGAAAATCATTGCAGTGTAAGCTCTCTATAGGCTCCTCTTTAAAGTTGAGCCAGAACGTTTTTGCTGTTGAACTTCTCAGCTGACAGATTGGAAGCATAAAGAAATACACTACATACTAAAGAGAATAAATTCACGCAAACAAATTATAATTATTCAGGGGACTCAACAATCAGCTCTTGTTAATGATGTAATGTAAACAATTTCTTTGTTAGATTACATTTTATACATATTCTAGGCTATAGGCAATACACAAAGTCGCTTCACCTCTTTCAGACTTTGAGAAATAATGTCATACACAAATATATTTGAACCTTCATAACTAAGAGACAGCTAGTGGAAAAGTGTATGATATTCAGGCTCAATTTTACGAAATGAACATACATCAAGGGAATTGTAGACCTCTGTATGGAAAGGAATGGAGGCCATTACATGAATTATTTATTCACATTTAAAAATCTTAAAATTGGATATATTTTATTAAGGATAATTTGCTGTTTTTTTCCCCAAATATTTTAACCCAACATGATTTTTATCAGCGCACATAGTTATAATGAACATTTAGTGATATTTACACAATTATGTATTCATATCATCCAATCTGAAAAAATCACCCAGTCTCATTGCGCGACTAAATATGATGGTGTCCGAGACATAACAAAACTGTCCAGGCTCTTCAGACTTGAAATATATAGATTTTTTCATATTAATCATGCGTATTATTTCTGTGAAGCAACGCTTATCAAAAAGCGGTCTATCATAAATAAGTCAGCTTGCTTTAGCAGGCTGTAGCTTTACTGCAGCGGTATCGTTGTCAGGAAGTGACGTTGCCTAGTGACAACAGTAGCAAGTTGTTTTTATTGCAGCTTTACGTTTAATTTAATTCTCTGCTCGACTAAATAAAACATCCCCTGAAGGATAACATGCAGTGGAAAATGCAAATATCAGTGTGACAGACTGTTTATGGTACGGTCCAGAGCCGTTGATCTTTTGTCAGGTGAGATGCTGTTTTCGTGCAGCTAATGCTTTAGTTGGCTAATAAAGCTACATAAGGTAGCGTACTTAGCAATGCTAGTTAACATTATCAAGATGTGTGTGATGTTATGACACCTTCAAGATTCAAACTATGCTACAAGTATGGTAGGATATAAATGTTTTAAACTGTACTTACTTACTGTGGAAAGTGTCATTTTGCCCGTAACATTGCCATAAATGTCCAAATGCCACGCTAAATTTCTTAATGCGCTGACAGTGTGCTGCAGACATAGTAACGCTGAACCAACTTTGTTATGAGATAATTTAACAATAAATTGACATCTTTAGCTCCTTAAATAAAATAATATCACATGCTTTACGTTTTTTTCTGTTCATCAAATGCAAGCCTTGAACATGCAAATCCATTCCCATAAAATCACAGCATCCTAATCATCGTGCTGATTAAATAAGTTAAGAAATCAATAAGCATAAAATAAAACCACGACATAGTTTATAATGCATATATTTACAGCAAGAGTAAATGTATTCATTTAAGATCCTCCTGTAATTGTTAACCTGTTGAAGAAGCCATTGATTTTCAAAAAAAGCATATGTGATTATGTTTTAAAATTTACTTCATAGATTTTTGAAACCTGCTTAATTTGTGCAGTGTATCACAGTGAACAGGATTTGTACAAATAGTGTGGTAATGTGCAGTTAGAGTTGCAATAATTGGCCAATTTATCCATTAGTCAACTGAAAGATTTTAGTCATTTCTAAGCAAAATGGCAATTGTTCTCCAGTTCCAGCTTCTCTAACTTCATCTAGCTTTTAATATGTTCCTCTATTACTACTTAGTATGTTACACAGTATATGTGATTTGATGGCTTTATAACCTTGGAATTAACTAAAACTATCTTACACTGCAGGTCGAGTGTTTACTTGACAGATAGAAAGTCATGTTCAACCCCAGTGAGCTCGAAGGGGAAGTGGATCACTCATTTTTTGACAGCGACTGTGATGATGTCAGCAGAGATGGAGGGAAAAAGATGGACAGAAGCAAGAAGACAGAGAAGGAGAGTACACCGACACATGAGAGGCCACATACAGCAACCAAAAAGTGCCAAAAGCAGGTGAAGGACAACAGCTGTCAGCCAAAGGATGGCGTGAGGAGCAGTTTGTCCAGCGTACCGTCTAAATCACAAAAACCAATCAATAATTCTAGTAACAGTGGGAAGGACTCAAAAAAGTCCAGTGGAAGTTTTATGGCTTTGTTGGCCGATGAAGACGATGTTTCCCACCAGAGACCAAATGAGACTAAAAAGGTGTTATTATCCAATCCCAAACATTCACAGGGGAGGGATAAAAGATCTCCAACTCGACACCGCCGAAGTCCGTCTCCTGTTTCAAGTGAGGTCAGCACGGACACAAACTCAGGAAGGTCACCCTCTGTTTCTCCACGGGCAAGAAGGACCAGAGTCCGTACAGTGGAGTCAGAAGGTTCAGTAACGGATGTGAGCCCCCTCTCGACTCCCGACATCAGCCCTCTCCAGACCTTAAACCTGAATCACACAGGCGTCACAGATGGGACCCTTAAAGAGCAGCAGCAGGAGAGTGTGCCCTCCACTGGCCTCAGTAACATACATCATGATGAGGACTCAGATCCGGATGTGGAAGAATGTGAGTAAAACTCTGTCATTGTTGTCTGTCCATTATATTTATGATGATGTATATCACATATGCTAAAAAAAAAAGTATTTAAAGGAAATAGCTTTGTTTTTGTACATATTTTCCACGTATTCCAGATGAATTTGATGGAAATAAATATGTACTTGACAATTACTCCTCAAGTAAAGGGCCATTTGATCATCATATAAAATGTAGGAACCATGTCTTAAAAAGCAATTAAAATAATAGCTTCCCTTTCCATAAATCAGGCTNTCATTTGATCATCATATAAAATGTAGGCAAAGCAAAGCAATTAAAATAATAGCTTCCCTTTCCATAAATCAGGCTCTCTCATCTCAGAGATTCAGCTCGGAGGTAAAGTGGTTTACAGCTGTCCAGGAAGGAGTAACAGGAAGAACTACTCCTTCACCAACGATGACATCCGGCGCATAGACCGTGAGAACCAGCGGCTTCTTCACAAGTTGTCGCGCATCTCTCCGACATCTAGACCGGGAAGTGCAGCGGGAAGGAAATCCCAGGCAATGAATAACCTGCCTGTTGTTCAGCACTCTCACAGCGGGCTCAATAGGCAACAGGAGCAGCAACGCATTGAGAGGGACAACCTGGTGAGTTCGCCTTCAAGCGTGGATGTGTGATTGTTTTTTAAATGTATTACTTAAACCTCATAACCTTCCTAACACTATTAACGCTTATGGCCAGAAATTAGAAATTAATTCAGTAGCATTTTTAATTTTTCCTTTTCTTTTCAAACCACTTCCATCAGCGCTCTTTAAAATTAAAGAAAAGTGAAAAGAATATTTATTTTTCTGTAAGTTTGTAAATTTGACATGAATTTCAAATACTGCAGTTCTTCAAATATATATCAATATTGTGTTTCCTTGTAGAACCATTTATTTAAAGATTGGTAAATTATACAAACACAGTGGAAATGCAGTAGGTGACAAGTTTGTTCCCAGCAAGGAGCCACTAGAGTCTTTTTAGACCACTGATGCTATCGATGCATTGGGTTATATAGAGCTTTTGCTTACTGACAAATTTCTGCATGACATGCATGTGGCATTGTCTTCACTGTTCAGCCTTATGCTGTTTAGTCATGTTCACTGTGAAGCACCATCTACATCTACATCTATTTTTAGACCTTAATTGGGATTTGTAGATTTGTAGATACAAGGATTTTGTGCTTCATTTCTGAGTCAAATACTTGCTCATGAATAATAAACACTTTTTAAATATGACTTGGTATGTTATGTCAACAGTCACAAGTAAAGCACTTTATGTTCAAAATGATTGATAGTTTCCCCACAAAAGCTTTTAACACTAACCTTGCATCTTTCTAAGGTGAACATGTCAGGACGTTTGCATTTATGCTTTTAATTATGTACGGATTTGTTTTGTTTTTTTCAGGCTTTCTTGAAGAGGTTAGAGTCTGTCAAGGCTTCACCTGGACTGAAGCGCTCAGAGCAATTGGCAGACTATCACCGCTTAAGTGGATACCCAGTAGGTCCTCCGCCCACCACCTATACATCCACCATAAATAAAGAGAGGTCCAGCAGTAAGGGAATCAAAAGGCAGCGGGAACAGCAACGCATCAAGAAGGACAACCTGGTGAGTGTCCAGTGTTGGAACTTCAAACCACTTTCTTATTTAAAACCAAGGAAATTTGAACAGAGCAAAATATTTCTTATGCTTCATGTTAATGGTTCATT
>JANJYP010157844.1:0-11332 GCA_024605115.1 Rastrelliger brachysoma
TGCTCATACATATGTCAGAAGTGTGTGTATTGCAGCATGCTCTATTTGTGATCAGTATTTTTAGCATCACCCATACTCATTATGTCAGTGTAGTGCAGAGCAAAAAGGCCCAAGCTGGTCTAAAGAGAAAGACAAGAAGGAAGACAATGTACTGTTCCGCCTCAACTCAGGCATCTGCTCAGGCATGCAAGCCGCTCACAGTTATCCTGGCTGTGAAGAACGTGTTTCGCTTTCTACTGCTCCAATTAAATTTATTGTTGAGGGTGATGGAAAACAAATACACCTCGTTTCACTGCGGCAGCCACATACTGGTGAAATCTCGAGGTACCGCGAAAATAACGGCCAGAGGATGGGGTTCATGTTTCAAAGACGGGAGACATAAATCACTGATGTTAAGCTAGCCGCCTTACTACTCTTTCAAGTTAAACTAATGAAACATGAAAGCATCTTCCTTCAAAAAGCTCAAAGTGTTCAGAGACTGAAAGATGATACTCAGCTTTGTGATGACCTTCAAGGTCAAAATATAAACAGTGACAGGTCATTAGGCTGTAGATAAATAGGTAGGAGGATATGTGATCCAAAAAGAGATTTCCATTATTGATCCATTAACAGCAAAGATTACTCTAAGGGAAAATACTTCTGCATAAGCTGGATGCCATTTTTAAATTCAGATGCCCTTGGGAGCGAAACAGAAACCATAATAATCTCACTTCATTCTGTCACTTGACCAACAAACCATCTGGATCTTTCGCAATAAATGCCAGTGAAATGTGGACACATGCTAACTGGCACCCAAGCTTCTGTACTATTTCCATGCCAGCATTTGTATACATTATTGGAGGCCAGCTCTCAACACAAATTGCTTGTTAGCAAGAATAGCCAGGGGCCACACAAGGTATGACAAGCCTCCAGTGAGAGGGAAGCTGCTTCAGGATCATGGTTTGTGCTCATGTTGTGTACATAGCCAACATACATGTAAACAATACATTTTCTTTCCTGTCATCTCCTTTTCAGCGCTGAGCCGACTGCCCGAGGTGTCCATCCGCCATCCTCACCCAGGCCTGAGTGCTTTTACTTCCCACACAATGGCTCCCACAGTGGGGGGGATTTCCTTTGCATTTCCCCTCTCACCCACACAAAGGGGATCCATTTCAACTGCTTTTAACAGCACCACTTTCCACTTTTAGGTCTTCACTCCTCCCCTGAGGGTGAGACTGGTTGAAAGAAAAGAATAAAAAACACTACACCAGGTGGATGCATAGAGAAGTTAGGTTTGTGGAAAAAAGACACTTAAAGCCAATCTCACAGTGGTTAGATGTTGTTGTTTTGGTAACGCCTGGCTAGAGGAAGGGAAACTGATACCAGTGCCTCGGGTCGCTCTTTTTCCTGGCTGTGTTACTATCTGAGAGAACATCAAAACATCTCCTGAATAACATATTTTGGTTCTTATAAAAGGAAACAGTTCAATATTTTGGGAAATATGGTTATTCAATCTTCTTATCTAACAAGAGTTAGATAAGAAGATTGAGACCACTCTCATGTCTCTATACTAAATACGAAGCTACAGCCAACAGCTGCTTAGCTTAGCTTAGCATAAAGACAGGAAGAAATGGAACAGCTAGCCTGGTTCATTTGTTTTATTGTACAGATTTAACAAACAAGGTACAATGTGTTAATACTTGTGCATAAAAGGTTGCTTGGTAGGCTGATATTTTTACTGTTAGACAGAACCAAGCCAGCTGTTTCCCTTATTTCCACAGCTGGCTGTAGCCTGATCTTTTAACATAAAGACATAAGAGTGGTCTCAAAGTTTTCAAATACAATATTTTCTAAATGGTTCTCGCTGCAAAGGCGAACAACATGTAAATTATAGAAAAAAATAGACACATTATCAATATGAAAAGTTATGCAGACTCCATCTCTTCACTCTTAAATGAGAAGAAAAACCAAGTCAACTAAATCAACAGAAGGAAACCCCTGTGCAACCTCCAAAAAAAAAAGAAGGAACACAAACAAAGCAATTCAGGCCCGCAATGCACTGCGATGCCAACCTTTAGTGTTGCTGGAAGAATGCTGAAAAGGCCTCATTCAATCAACGATGAGAGGCAGGAAGCAGGAAGACACTCGGTCTTCTCCCCTCAGACAAAACAAAACGTCAAACGATCTGGCGGCTCAGATGTTGGGGGGCTTATTAATTCAAGGCAAGTATTTAACTAAGAAATCTGTTTCTGTCTGTGCATGGTTTGAAGGCTTTCTTCTTAACTGGATAAACATTCCAAATAGGAGCAGTCCCCCAAGAGAGGCTGGGTTGAAAAGAGTAAGGAGTGAACTGGGTCGCAGTTGGAGGTTTAGTCAACCTGATGAATTAAACAGACTCTCTGAGGCAATAACATTCTACAACACTCACACAATTAATTTGAGAACTCAGAAAAATTGTTCAGCTGGGGAGTCAGTTTCTAAGTAATCATATTTTTGGGGCTTTGTCACCGAGATTGGAGTTAATCTCATTGCAAAGTTGTAACTTCACTGTGCTTTCGGCCCATAAATTTTAAATGAAGAAAAATCACATGCATACAAGCACATGTAGAAAACCATACATCCTATAAAGCCTTTCTTCAGTTGAGGAAAGCTATTTCAATCAACTGAGCAGTCGTGCTTGCCAAAAATCAATTGCAATCGGCCTGAACACTTCAGTCTCTTCAAATTGACTGAAAAAAAAAGAGCCGTGACGAAAGCGAGCGAACGAGCGGCGGTAGGCTGCAATGAAAAGCCCTTTTGAAAGTCAACCTGACATTAAACTGGCTTTTCTGTGTGCGCGGGCAGGGAGGAAGTGAGGGGAGCTGACAGAGGAGAGGTGAGGAGGACGGGCTATGAGCCAGCCACCGTGCATGCAGCAGGTTGACATGCAGAGGAGAGCCAGGCTATCGACTCCACGCCACAGTGAGAGCAGAAAACACATTGCTGGCACGCACGTGCACACACTTCAAAGAGGACAAAAAGCAAATATGGAGTCTTTGTACACACCGCAACCGCAAAGCACTCATACGTACACACATTTAGCAGGTAATAAGACAGCTAACAGAAGCCAAGGTCGGAGAGGCTGCTGCCCAGAAATCAGCCAGGCAACAGCTGATCCTCCCAGTGTGATCTTTACAGAGATGGAGAGAGTGATGAGAAAACGGCAAAACAGTTCAATCTCAGAGAAGGACAGCCAGGGATATAAACCGATCAATGTCACTGCCTCGGCTCTTGAGCGCACAGTCAATATACACTAATAATATGGCATACCTGTACTGTATGTGTGCGAGCATCTCTATTTGCCGCTGAGATTTACACGGTCAATTCTGAAGTGATCACCACTAAAACCTGTACTCATTCAAATATATGTACACAGCACATAAGTAGAGGGAAATGAAAAAAACAAATGGAAATAGATGAGAAATAGAGACGAGTTTGGAGAGGATAAAAAAGGCATACATGACAAAAATACATTTCCTCCTCCATTAGATAAACACTGATAACGCTGGTACCAAGGACATGAACAGACTAGATGTGACAAAAATCAAACCCAGGAAATCATCTGTCCGCCTGCTACATGACAAATATGAAATCAAGTAAGTTCTCTGCATCCATCAACTGATTCTGAAAGCTGCTGCTGTGTGTATGAGTTGCAGCATCAATTCAAATGTAGTGTGAAGGTTACTTGGATGACTAGGCAACGAATTTAGCTAAAGGAGTAGTTATTTGATATCTGTAAAATTGCAAGAATCAGGATTTAAAACTGCTTGTATTTTGCCCACAGCAACTACAGCTGCTTACTATCAAAGAGCAACAATGTTATGATTGCACATTTTCTCAAGATATTACTCTTAAAACGGCATTTTTCAGTGTTTTTAAATCTCATTTTGGAACGATGTGCTGCTTAAGGGAAATCTGTTGAATAAGACTCAACGGGAGGCCGAGATAGCCGCACAGCCACAAGATGCACATCTTCTGTGGTTAGAGCTCCAAGCCTACAGGGCATCTCTAGTGCTTTATCATCTTCAGACTTCCAAGTTTCTGAGGGTGCTGCAAACACACAAGCATAGCAATGCACATGTGCACTATTAAATACAAAGCACAGCTACAAATTTGCATTTATGCTTGAATATGCACACAAAAGGCAGACACACACAGTATCTGGGGATATCTGAGACAGGTGAGTATGGATCCAGAGGTGGGAAGGGGGGCGGTATGGGGGGGTGGACACATGTGGCATAGAGATAAAGTGGGTTGCAGAAAGAAAGGAATGCCAGAGAGAAAAGGGATGAGTGAGTGACAGATGAGAAAAAAGAGGCATAAAGTGAGATAAGGGTCATGGTGGTGTTAACCTGCTGTCTCTGGAAACAGAAAACAGGAAGCAAAAGGAAACCAATTTAATACAAAAGTGTTTCTATCCAATTACGACAAAAGCAGGGGAGAGAGGGAACAGCTGAAGACAGCAAAGTGTGGAAAGTACAAGCAGTGAAGGTCAAACAATGGTGTCTACAGGTTTTCTATCTGAAGACCTTTCAACCTTTTCTTCTGTCCCTGTCTCTCTGGCCGACATTAATCCTGACCGTCCTCCTGCTGATTAACTCCTGACAGCGTACTCAGTGACCCAAACCGGACTGTGATGCTTTTCAGTGCAACTGAACAGAGTGGAGCTGCACTTTCCAAAGCATTACTTTGTTAAAAGTATCTAGGCACTTTGGATACATTTAGGCCGCATCCATAAATGCATGTTTAGTACCCTGCTATCGCCTTTCATCCACACTAAGCTGGTGATTTATACTGCGAAAATCTCATCTTTTAGATAATGCTCTGCAAAGTGGATATACACTTACTGCTTTGAAGTGTGAATGCTGCATCAGTGCTTTTTGAAAATGCTTAATAATGCTCATGAGACGACTCGTCACATATAAAGCTGGTTATGTTTTGTACAATTTAAATACTGGTGCCAATATAATACATTTTGATAATAATACCTATGAATAATACCTATTGATGATGGTTTTGCTGACAGTATAAAAGAAAACTCTCCTTTTAGAAAAACAAGTCAATCTTCACAGCAGATACAAAAACCATCTTAGAACTACTACTTTGGCTATTTTGCTAAATTTAATCAATAGTATAAAGCTGACAAAGTTAAGACAGCTGACAAAGAAAGTTACAGTTGATGTAAACTTTCAGTAAAAGCTGATGAGTTTTGAAAAATGCAGAACAGAAATGCTGAAGTTATGCAATATATGTATCAATCAGAGCACTGACAACTGAAAAACATCCTACTCAACATGTGTTGAAGCAGTCCTTGACAAAATGTTTCATCATGTGATGTGACGTGTACAAAATGATCAGCTGATACATTCATAGATTTTTCAATGGTTCAAATACTGACATCAGCATCTGCCTCAAAAATCCAGAGTCAGTCAAAGACCCAAAGACTACTGATGTCTGATAACATATAGAAAAATGCATTTAGACCATGTAGACCTATATGTCATCAGTTACTGTATGCTGATGCTGATGACATATAATTACCATAAGACTGAGCTGAGTCCAGCTAAGTATGTCACTGACCACATCAAAAAAGGTCAAACTATGATGTTGGTGGTTATGAAAAAACAAGAACCCAAGAGAACAGAAGACAGTGATCATTTTCTGTTGTTTTCATACACATTTTCCCGTATCATTGTGGGCATATCATGAGACCACAATGGAAGAATGAAGAACAGTGATGCTCTGAGGAAAAATTGGCCCAGTGTAAAATTTGAACTGAGGGTCAATCATCCCACAGAGAAATAGATTACACTGCAGAGCAAAACAAAGACGTGGACCAGAGTGATCTGTATGAGACTCCTCTGGTTACACATCCCCCACAGTGACTGCATGAGAGAGAGTGTTAGAAACCACTTCTATATTCAAGAATTAACAGGGTCATTAAAGACAGAGACAACCACAACCATTAGCTCTTCACATTCTTAAATAATGCATATATCCTTGCAGCCTTCCTTGACAATTTATTAGACATCAATAATATATTAATGATAGAAGATTTAACCTGAACAGATCATTACTATTCCTTTTTATTAGCATGTTAATAATGAATTCAGCACATTGGTTTTAGTAACTTGAGGGTGAGCAGAGGTAGCTACTGCTAAAGTAAGCGCTATAGGAAAATGGAAGCCTTGAGGTCATTACAATGCGCTGGGTGACACACACAGCCGCTACCACAGATCAATGTACACTTCCTTTATGGTCAATACATGCGAGCGTGGATTACAGCCACAGGACACAGATAACTGGTGCAGGACCGACGCGGGCAATCATTTTTCGAGCGTAAATGAGCACAAAAAACAAGTGTCTCTCAATGCATAAACGAGCTCTTCTCACCCGCCAATCACTGTGATTGTCAGCGGCAGACGCCCTTCGTTTATGAAAATAGCACGTCAGTCATTTTTTTTTCTCCCCCCTGGCCCACACAGATGACAAACACACACACACACACACACTCATAGATGTACACACACTTTAGCTGGCTCCACTACAGGGGCACTACTGATCAGTTAAGCTGCTGAATTCCTAATAGGACATATCCCATTAACCTCTCTCGAGCAGGGATCACAGATTGATATCGAGGAAGGGAAACCATAAACATACTGCGCCACACCAGGCCTGTTACACAGACAGAGAGGCTGTTTCATAATAGGGAAGCTGGCCAAAGTCTGCTTAGTATTTAAAAAAGAAAGAAAATTGAATCACTAGAAAAAAATCAATTAAGTTTTTGCCTCTATGTACCATTGCTTTCACCCCATAAACAAGCCCTCTTCTTTAAAAGCCCATAGTGCATAAGAGCACCTTCATAAGCAGGATGAGAAATTAACAGACAGATAAGCAGATGAAAACCAGTAATTCATGTGAAGCAAATGTGAAATAATGGCCATTATAACAGCCAAATGCATTTCTGGTAAACTGGAAATCACTCAGCCGTCTCCGTGCAGAAGCATCATCTCCCTACAGCAAAGCACGCTGGGACGTCACTGGAGTGGAAACACAGGAAAAAGCTACTCCCAGCTGCCTGTCTCAACATTATACATGGTTGTTGACTATTGCTGCATATTGGTTTGTCTGTGTCACCAACTCCGATGGGATTCAGCCGATATATTAAAAGAAAGGTGAAAAGAGTGCTCTCCACAAAACAACAACCTGAGCGCACACACACACACATTCCCTTGTATATTGTGTTGTCTGGAATGAAACAGACCATTTGTGCAGTCTGGGTGTTTTGGGTTTTTCTTTTATATAATTGAGGGCTCCATAATAAATAGAGCATGATTTAATTGAATAACACAAACAAACCAGCGGTGGCATTTTTCCAACACTGTCCTGGCGTCTCGGGCCATGTTTGTCTTACAATGCCTATTATTGTCAGAGTGAATCAGCGATTAAGAAAAAAAGCTTGAGTCCAGCATACTGTATGTCACACATGCATGTAGATTCATTTAATCCTTACACACACACACACACACAGCAATGAACAGCTTGTGTATAGTGGGCCTGGGTGTCTCTCTCTCTCTCTTCATGCGCACTATTTTTTTCCTTTATTTTCTGCATCTGTTCAGTTCTCTGGGGAGCCTCCTGCAGTGTCTTTCCATGTTGAATGATTGCGTTGGACTAGTTATGTGTGCACACACAGAGCAGGAGGAGAAGGGGCACTATCTATGCAGAAGAAGACAAGGCAGCGGGCGAGCAAGCAATTACAAGCTGGTAGGCTTCACCTCGCCACGCCTCCCTTTCCCTTCTCCCTACCCCCACCCTTTTCCCATACATCGCCCTGGGGCTTGCTGCATTAGAGAATCATGGGTATAATGGTGGAATGGGCCTCAGGGTCCCCTCCAAAACAACCTGCTAATCCCCTGTGGAGTGGTAGGGGGTGGAGGGAGGGGAGTTTTGGGGTAACAGGGCAATGCGGCCTGTCCTGACAATGAGTCCAACCCCTGACACGCGCCAGCAGCCTCAACAACCCATCACCCTCTATTTCCCTCCTTCCCCTACCCCTCCGTCAAACACAGCGACATCCCCAAAGGGAGAAACCAGTGATGTCAGCCGATGAGGAGCAGGAAAGCCCCAGGCCTGATGTTGGTCCTCCATCGCAGACGGTCCTCAAGCAGTAGCATTCAATCTGACCGCTGCGCCATTCTTATCTATATCTGATACTGCTAGTTTCCTTTTTTTTTCCCTGTAACGCTTGGTGAACGTGAACACGACCATACTAAATCAAACTACGCCAATCAACCGTCAGCACAGACGTCAACCCAGATGCAAACCAGCTCGTTAAAACTGTTTAATTATGTGCCTAAATTATGATGAGCAATGACATGCTTGATTGGTTGTATCAAAGGGGCCTTAATGAGAAGAAAGGCCTCACTCATTCTGTCTGTCTACAGCATTACAGCTATGTCTAAATATGACACAATGCAGCCTCAAGTGACTGAGTCAAAGTGTGTTTGTCTTCTTTGACATTTACGACACACCATCTAGCATCTACTTCCTCAAGTATGTCTTACATCCCAGATTCAGTTATCTCAACTAACTTCATGCCTCCTTGTATCCTCTTTTACCAGATCTTATCATTTTTCTGCTCAGAAAACATAAGAACTATTTTCTCCTCCCTTTACATTCCCCCAGAATAATCAATCTGATCTGATAATCTGTACATTAATCCAGGAAGAAGGAAAAGCTTTTTATGTCTAATTCTGTTCTAACTCTGGAGACCAACATCTGTATTATATATAATGTTTCCATGTCCCAAGTCCAATAACTCCATTTAGGAATCAGATATTAACATCATCTCATCAATCTTCTAACGGTCTTGCTTCGGGTTAAAAACCAGTAATCACTCCACTGGTGGGCTAATGGGCGCCTTAGCATCAACTCAATGAGAGTCCATTCATATTTCATCAATGGCAGTGGCATCATCTTGCCGGGGCCCCCGCTTCTCCGGTAAGACGGATCGACATCAAAAGGCGCAACCTTTCCAATTAGACAGCGAGACGTTCTGATCTCATCTCCAACATTCCCGCAAGGATTCAAGAAATTCCAAACCCTGCCTATCAAAAAGGGGATAAAATGTTCGCTGTGAGCACCTGCAGGAGATCACATTTAAAATGGCTAACGTAGGGACTCACTTATGCCAATATTTAGATATCACGGAAACTCTGCGGAGTGGATATTCTTCAAAGACTAGCCGAGACTGTGCAGTGAAGTAAAAACAGATGTGAAGATCAATTATGTTAATTCGACTGAAGCTCGATACGATTTCAGGTACTGTTTTGCTATATGAGTTGTGGATACGTGTGTAAAGGCATCAACTATTCCTCCTGGCATGAATAATTTAGGATGAGATTCTCTGTTATTTTCTGTGTCCAGACGAGGATCAATGGTCATTTCAGGGTCATTACTGGTGTGAGGTTATTTTGCCACTAGGATAAACATGTGATTATCCTTTCCTTTACCAAATAAGCCAGCAATTTGGAGAATAGCAGCCTTGTCTTGTGTAATAACACTGTAATAACCATTCCAAACATGTATGCAATAAGAAAACGTTAAGGGCTAGATTTAACTGGATTATATGTTTTAAAGCACATTGCCTATCTGAAGTCTACAATGTTATACTTCAACAGAATGAATGGCAGCCTCTCCAGTTACTGATACAGAATGAACAGTACAAAGTATCCACCCATCTGAATTCCAACCACTTCACACTCTGAAGCTAAAGTTGTTGTTATTGTAAGTTAAACGGATGTGTTCCACTCCGCAACTTCTCATCATGTCATTGCATGTGAATCGTAACCTGAATTTCACAACAGGAAAACACACTAATTCCTTCCTCAAAAAGGGACTGAGCCACAAAAGAGGTGTGCCGCTGCCAAAACATGTCTTAAAATATAAATCACAGCCAATTAAAGGAGTCTTATTGCTGTTATTGAGGGATGGGAGAAAAAAAAGCAAGGATAAAGAGCCTTAATCCAATTAACATGGCCCCCCTCTAGTTTGAGGACAATGGCAAGTATTTAGCGTTGAAAATAAATATCCTTCCTTTTTATCCAGCCAAGTGAACTTTGACAGCAGGTTTAAGAAGCTAAATGTAACAATTCTATTTTGCTATATCAAAATGTGGACGGTATGGACTCAAGAGAGGCCTGCCCCGCACAGGATTAAGTATGATATAATGTAAGTGCACGGTGACTCAGGTCAGATCTTTAGCACAGTAGACAGGGAAGGGAAACAAGACTATATCAGGGGAAAAAAATTTAGCAGGGCAGTCAAGTGACCAAACCACAAAGCGTGACAGTGAGAGGCCAAAGGCTAGTTCCTCGTTCACTTTGCTTCACTGATTTCAGGTCAAGGTGGTAAGGTGGCTCCTGGTGCCTCTTTTTGACAGTAAGCAATATTAACATGCTGTAGCCTGGGAGTATTATTATGCAACCAGATAAGCTTCATACAAGATTTTTGGGTTTAGAGAAAAAATAAGACAACACAGTGATTTGTTCCTCATCAATCCACAGATTAAAAATGTTTTACAGGCCACTTTTTTTCCCCTGGCATCCTTGCACAAATTACAAAATGATTATTGGCATGTTTCCACAGAGGCTGTAGGATCATGAAGGGACTGGAGCATCACACACGGAGCAGACCAACATCTCTAGGGAATATTATTATGAGACATTTAAACCGCCTCTCAACGGTCACAACTCAATGAGCCTCCTTCCTTTTTTTTTTTTTTTTTTTTTTTNAGCGGTCACATCTCAATGAGCCTCCTTCCTTTTTTTTTTTTTTTTTTTTTTTGCAGGCTAAAAAACAGGCAAAAAAAGAAATTCATACCACATCAACAAAACATAGTCTGTGTGAAGGTTTTTTTTTCACCCCCCTACATTTGGCTGTGTTGTTGTCCCTTGTTTGTCTCACTTCAGGGTTTGATTCACAGCCTCCCACAGCCTGGAACAATGCACTGTAGGATATACACATTTCCAGGACCTCTCCTGGTCCTCAGCAATCTCAAACCCACATGCAGTAGGATTAAAAGAACATCTATGCTGTGCTTTTCCTCAGATTTGTCATTCTTTCGAGGAAACGACAGAGGTTGGAGCAAAATTGAAGGGGTAAAGCAGCTGTTTTTTTCTCTCACCCATTCAAAAAAAAACACAATATAGCAAAAGCAAATACAAAGCCCATCAGAGTTAACATATCAAACTTGTGTATTCCCTGACAACGCAAATGGGGAAATAGGGCAAAGCGTGAGTGGGGGGAAAAA
>JANJYP010157848.1:0-10591 GCA_024605115.1 Rastrelliger brachysoma
CTCTCTCTTACTTGGAAAGTGTATGCAAGCTTAAGATTTTTGACTTCAAATAGATTTTGGTTTGTTGTGTCCTCTGCATTGAAAAATTGCATTTAAATTGTTCACTGTGTCCATTATGTCTAGATAATCCATGGCTTTAAAGGTCTAACGAACCATTTTACGTAGAAATACTTAAAGATGTTTTTGTGTAACTCAGCTGAACTGAACTTTTAAGATATTTTAACACATAAAATAAATAATAACATTAATAATGTGGCACCTCACTAAAGTTCAGGTGCAGGGTCAATTCCAGAGTAGTGTCACTGCAGCTGGTAAAGATTTGTTCACAGTAGCAGGATGACTTAAACCTCCTCTACAAATTAAATGTCTTCCTTAAGGCAACATGGGATTTGCAATGATACAGTCACGGCTGGACTGGCCCTTAAGATAGTCTCTATACCCCCTGCAGTCGCTAGCCAAGTACTTTTTCTTAATGATACTTGGACACCTAAAATGTGTCTCACATTTAAACCACCCAAGATGAATAGAAGATGCTGACACAGTGCAATTAAATTACTGTGGCCACACCACTAAATGTCTGTAAGCTCGTTAGCTTTCTGAGTGACACATTGGCATTTTCGTGAGGAGTTGCTGGCTCCACTTGTCGTACTGTATGCTCCGGTTGCTGCCCTTGTCCGTCCTCTGCACCATGGGGGTGGCGCCTTCTGAATAGTGCTGTCATATTGGAGGTTGGAGAAGAGGTTTTTATGGCATACAGATTTACAGACTGACACCAGAGAGTTTTGTCTGTTTCTCTTTACTGTTGCTGCTACTTCAATCAGATTTTAAAAGGGCCTCTGACAGCTCTCATGAGCTCTGTCAAGGTGCGCTGTGTGATAACACATAAACACACGCAGGAAAAAAGCCCAATGAGACACATATTAAACCAAAAATGTTTTTACTTCAGCCTAAATCCTCACATTTTTACAAAGAAAAAAAACAAATAATTTACAACCTTTATTAAGCCATATGTGATGATATTGAATGATGCGCCAAACCCCTGTGCAATAAAGTTAAATATCTTTGCTCTGCCAGTTGACATGGTTATTTTTCAAACGGTGCAGTGGATAAAACAGCAAGAATCCAACTTCTGTGGTCATATCGTACTGGTAAGGGAAGGATTTGTGGTTTGAGCTGGGCCCACTNCTGAATGATGCGCCAATAAAGTTAAATATCTTTGCTCTGCCAGTTGACATGGTTATTTTTCAAACGGTGCAGTGGATAAAACAGCAAGAATCCAACTTCTGTGGTCATATTGTACTGGTAAGGGAAGGATTTGTGGTTTGAGCTGGGCCCACTGCAAATATTGAACACATGCAGGGCTCCTGCCAGCTGAGAGTGATCAACAACAACACCCACATACCGATAATAACAAGCTGGATCCTCACTGTGTTACCTCCATCTGTAGTTTAGTAGAGCACGGGGATGCCTGAACAAATTGGCATGAAGTGCTAGAGGCTAAAAAAAGTGAACTGGATATTGTGTTACAAAGCAATATTATTGGACATTTGCTATTAGATTTCAGGAGTATCAGTTTTTTTTATTAACTGCTCATTTTATACTTTGCAAAGAAAGAGTAAAACTAACATGTTTTTAAACTCACAAAAACTTCATAGAGACACGAGGGAAAGTCACAATCTTTCTGTAGAGCTTCAATTAGCACATACTCTTCACTATCAGCACAGACTATTTATAATAGTCCTCCACAATATAATGTCAGTGACCTTTGTTCCTGGCCTGTGACAGACTGATAAAAGAGGTTCTTCTATCGCACCATTCAAACCGGTCCAGTTAAACTCCTCATCCTCCAATGTAGTCTCTGATTCTTATCAGTCTCCTGTATCAGCCAGACATGTGATTGCTCCAAATGAAGTTGAAGGAAGTGTGAGACTTCCACATGGAGAAGGCAATTAACAGCAAAATGCCCAAGGGACAGAGCGAGGATGGCAGGGAAGGCAGAGAGGACGTCTTGAGATATAAATGAGAGAGGAAGGTATGAAGGAGGAAGAAAATAAGAACAAGGAAGAATAATATTACTGTTTCAGATTCAAAGCAGTAAAAAATATGAGCAACTTTTGATGTAGTTCTAAATGTCCAGAATAAAAAAAAATCCCTGGGTGCTTATTCCCAAAAATACATTAGAGAGAAAGGAGAAAGTAGTCAAACGCAAACAGATGAAAGACAGAGGAAGTAGGAAATAGCTAAAAGGAAAATGGGAGTAAAGTTTAAAAAAAAGGAAAAAAAAAAACTTGTGAGGAAAATTATGTGAGAGTGGAGGGGAAAAAATAGAGAAAAGGAAAGGAAATAGATAGACGGTAGCTGTTATCAGAGTGAAATCTGCCAGTCAGTGCCATCTCACACAGCTGCCACACTGATTTCATCTCCCTCGAAGAGATTAAAACCATTGAAACAAGCAAGTCTCATATCATGCAGACATACAGAGGGGGTAAACCTTCCTCCAAACTAAAAGAGATAGAATGATAAGGGAGTGAGGCACATGCCTNCCCAGACATACAGAGGGGGTAAACCTTCCTCCGAACTAAAAGAGATAGAATGATAAGGGAGTGAGGCACATGCCTGGGACTCTGTTATAGAGTCATCATTTACCGGCCACTCTGCTGACATTTACTCTTGAGTGTGTAAACCAGGGCCAGGTGTTAGTGAGAAGAGACCATCCCTCTCTGACACCTCTGGCTGACTTATCAACCTGCTTTGACATCCACAGTCATTCATTAAATGCAACCCTGGCCCGATGCAACACAACAACCCACAGAACCCATAACTAAAAAGTGACGCTGCTTGAAAGTGTTTCCACACATTTTATGCCTCCTGTTCTAATCACAGTCTCATCTCACACTCATAATCGCTCATTCTTATCTCTGAGCATGAATGAAAGTGTCACAAACTACAGACAAAAAGGGGTTTTTCACTTCTCTGCACAGATAGGAGATGTAAAGTGAAGCCTGTGTTTAATTTCTTTGTGGCCAGGCACAGCTATATGAGTCTGGAGTGGGTTGGCTTGATGAATCTGCTGTCTATGGGATATGATGATTCAGCCGCCCTATTACCATGAGTGATTTCAGCTCAAGGCAAGGCTAGCACTTCCGCTTTATGGTCACAGAGACAGAGGGAGCTGATAAGTTAACGTGGAATAGGATTGGGATGACTTTCAAATCAGAGGCATTTTTAATCAGGTTCTTGAGAATTATGGCGTCGGGAATGGGTTTATAAATTGATATTGTGCTGTTGAAGTAAATCACAATGTGAAGAAAGAGGGCACTGAGCAAATGCATAAGAAGAATACAAAAAGGCTTACATGCACTCATTTCTTTCATCCTCCTTGTAGTGCAGACAGTCTTTTGCCCAGGCAATATTTGAGGTGAGGTAAATAACCATCATGATCAATTCAGTCTTTTCATTTTGATAGGCATGTCTCACATTTAATGGAGAAAGGTCTTCCGTAATCGATTATACTATGCTCATCAATTCATACATACTACTTTGAGAAAAGAGGCAGAGAAGGAAAACAATACAAAGAGAGGAATGGAAATGCTATTTTTCTGTTGTGAGAGAAGGCTACAGCCTCACCAACCTTTTCCATTAACAGGAAGGAAAACTTGCCATTTCTAGCTTTGACCCAGACGTAATCAACAGTCACTGCACGGTTCAACGCCCATACCGAATGCAATGATCCCTGCATTCTTTAACATTTAAACAACCACCCCTACAATTTACAATGACCCCCTGACAATCCCCCACTAATCAAGACCTGATCAAACAGCGCTCGCACGGGTTCACATTGAGACGTCACCTGACAATGTCCACATGATCAAATGCTAAGACAAGAGCTAACAATCCCAGCGTGGTTCAAGAGGCCAGAGCAGATTTATGTGCGAACAGGGATTGCTCTTCCTAATGTATTCCGCCGTAAAGACCAATGCAGGGCCATCAGGCAAGTGAGACGAATAGCAATGAATGTCTGTATGGACTGGCTGATAGGAGGAGACCCTCACTGCACTGCATTAACTTTTAATTATGACTTTCTGGGAGAAGCAATTACTAGAGACTAGACTTGCTAAAGCTACACAACCAGACCATGTCCATCTGCACTGTCGTTTGTAACTATTCCTTGCTTTCCCCCCCTGCTTTTCCCTTTTTTTTCTTCATCTGTTGAGTTCAGTGTTGTGTATTACTGCATGTTACATCTCAGAGCTGCAATATCCCTGCAAGGGTCTTGATTTTTTTCACTGCACTGTTGCCTCTTGCTTACTGTGTGCTTGTCTCTCTGTCCCTTGAGGTTTCTCTCCAACACTTCCTTCAACGGGGCCACAGGCCTGATCCAAGTGGATGCTGGATTCTCCCGAGTCCTCTCTTCCCAGCTGTTTCATGTCTGGAGCCTAAAAAGGGGAGCTCTGGGCCAGCCAGCCTGGGTTACCGTCGGCCAGTGGTCCCGTGGCAGGCTTGAGTTAGAAGGCGGGATCCTTGGGCTGGTGGGAGGATTCGGGAGCAGCCAGGGACAAGGTCTTGGAGCTGGGGTAAGAGGAGGAGATGGCCAGGGGGATTTTAATGCTGGAGGACGCTGGAGGCCGGGACTTACTGTTGAGGGACACCGCCTAAGGGTGGTGACTCTGGTGGAGCACCCGTTTGTCTTCACACGCGAGGTAGATGAGGATGGATTATGTCCAGCTGGTCAGCTCTGTCTGGACCCCAGAACCAACCGCTCAGACATAATCCAGGGCCTCTTCAACCAGCTGCACAATCCAAACGCAACAACTACAGATTGGGATGGAAATGGTGAGTTTTATTTTGGCATATTACTTCAGAATTTAAAGCAGATAAATCATGTTGTGATGAAGTACTGGTATGCCTCAGATTTACTGTAATCCATCTCTAAAAACATTTTAGCTTGTTGGAGGTCATACATAAGACCTAATTTATGTCAACTCTGAGCTTCTCTTATGTAAACTCTTAGCTTAGATCTCATTGCTATGTCACTGGCCAGATCTCTACTGCTTATCCTCCACACTGAATTGGATTTTCGGAGTAAAATCAATATGGTATCATGGTTGGTCAGTCCAGTTCAAAAAAATACAAGGTGCAATGTCAAGGCCTTAGCTCCACAGTTACACCTCCATTTTATGAATGAAGAGGATTAAAGGCATTAAAATCAATAAGAGATCAGGACTACCACATTCAGTTTGAAAGAAATACCCAGAATATCTGGCTCAGGAAACTAATGGGCAACCATGCACATAGACTATACTATGCAAACTTAATGATTTGACTTAAGTCAACAGATGGCGGAGAAGTAAATGGAGACTGACATTTTTATTCAAGATGACCCAAGGATGTGGAACAATAACTTTACTCAACAGTGGTTCAAGAGATACAGATCTAATTGTATAATCTATTGTCGTAGTGTCCCCTATAATATAGTTACACTGTACCTCATCACAAAATTCTATAAGCTGGTGCTTAGACAGAGCTATTACTCACACATTGGTGCCAAGTTTCAAGAGTAATTGGCACACACAAATTCATCTGTAGGCTGCTGAATTTTGATTGAATGAGTTTGCACAAATGTTTGCCAGAAAAATCAAAGTAGCAAAAAAGGCAGGATATGTAACTTACATTTTAGCATCTTCACCTTGCCAACTTTACTCTATTACTACACATGGTTCACGGAGTGTTACATCTAGTTCAGGATTTAATGTGATTAAGTGTGGTCCTAGCCTGCATGCCAGAGTCAATAAAGACACAACATACAAGTGTTCTGTGAGGAACCGTCAACATTTTCCATGATCCATAGTCAACAGTTGTAGACAAAATTCCCAGAAGTCCCTCAACTTCCAAAGCATGCATATCCAAATGGATACATTTCCCATCATCATCACTTCTTTTCTCTCAGACCTACCAGAGGACCTGAGAAAGTGCTGCTATGGATATTGCATCGACTTGTTGGAAAAACTAGCTGAAGATATGGGCTTCACATTTGACCTCTATATTGTGGGAGATGGGAAGTATGGGGCGATGAGCGGGACAGGACGCTGGACGGGGCTAGTCGGGGACCTGCTGAGTGGAACTGCTGACATGGCTGTCACCTCTTTCTCCATCAACTCTGCCAGGAGCAGAGTCATCGATTTCACCTCGCCCTTTTATTCCACCAGCCTGGGCATTCTGGTACAACTGCTTTAAATCATCATCAGTTTGTCAAAGTTTAGAGTTTGCATTTTAATGATTGTAGAGGACACAGGGCATGTCCTAAAACCTACGTTGGGAGACAACTGCAGCATTGCAATGCTGAATATTATTTGATTTGTAAATCTCTCTTTCTATGGCTGACACTGTTTGAGTGTGATTTGATGATATTGTCTGCAGCTTCTTAATTTCGCCTTTATGCCCCTCTCACCCGGTCATCTGATGAAGAACATGAGATCATTAGTTGGTGAATAATAAATTTGCTGAGTTTTCTGTAGGCAGGTTAATTATTAAAGTTCAAAATGAGAGTTTAAGAGCGTATAATGAGACAGAGTCGTTCTGATCGGACATCTTAACATCAAACATGCTGCAGTTCTTCAGTGCATAATATGATCTGACAATGTTTTTCAATTTGGAAAAAAAAAAATTCTTTGCCCTTAAAAATGGTGAATAGCACAAAAAAACAATGAATACAATTTTTAGAGGCTAATTATGCCTTGGAGTATTTAAGAGAAGCTTACTAACAAGATGTTGCAGACTGGAGGCAGAATTATAACCACAATTTTTCCCAAAAATTCAATACATGTAATTCGTGATGAGGAAAATCAACAGCATCAAGTCAGTTTCTTACACAACAATGCTTTTGACCTACCAGGTTCGTAGCCGTGACACTGCAGCCCCAATCGGAGCCTTCATGTGGCCTCTCCACTGGTCCATGTGGGTGGGGATTTTTGTCACGCTGCACCTCACTGCACTCTTCCTAACCTTGTACGAGTGGAACAGCCCCTTTGGCATGACACCTCATGGCAGGAACAGGCTGCGTGTATTCTCCTACTCCTCCGCCCTCAATCTCTGCTATGCCATACTCTTTGGACGCACTGTCGCCACCAAGGTAAAGTAGCTCCCTTCTGTGTGATAAATAGGCATCATGCAGGGTGGGGCAGGGAGAAGCAATTGCAAGAAGAAAAGGAGGGGGGGAGTGCATTATTGGAAAAAGTACACAAACAGTGAGTTAGAAAGAGGAAGTTGGAGGGGAAAGAGGCATGGAGAAAGATGATAAAGATGGCCAGTGAGGGAAGATGGATAGGGGAGAGGTTAAGAATGTAGGCAGTGATGAAGTAGAGAGGCACAGGGAGGATAATGCACATACTAGGAGGGAGAGGGGAAAGGGTAAGTGAGCCGACAGAGATTGAAGGAGTTATGGTGAGGATGATGGGGATGGATGAAGGTGAAAACAGAGAGGGTGAGTAGAGGTTAACTCCCTGGAGTAGTCAGACACAAAGTTGCAAGCATGCATGCAGGCGGGTAGGAAGGTGAAGAGGGCAAATCAGGAAATAGGCTTAAAAAAAGGTAATGGGGAGGTTGACAGAAGGATGTGAGATAAGGTTGAAAGGGTAAGTGGGTGAGCAGAAATGAAAAAAAGCAACAAAATGAGGGTGACATGGAGGTGGGCAGACAAAGGTTGATGTAAAAGGCAGAGGGCAAGTGGTAAGAGTGTTGGAAAGCCTAGTGGCAAGGGTTAGTGTGCGAGAGAAATGTATAAGATGAGTGATCGTGGAAGATAAATGTAAGCCGAATCTCACACACTTAAGAAAATCAGCCTTTAAATAAATACATAGCAAGATGAAAAATAATCCTTTCCTTCTAAGATAAAACAGATCTTTTTTATGCTGTTTGTTTGGTTTAAATATGTTGAATATATTATACATATCCTTGCAGTAACAACATTCTTCAGAGATCCTGTCAGGTTTGACTGATTGTGTTGCATCCACAGTAAAACTGTCGCACATACCCAGCCACCATGCAGATGAAAAACAAGTCTGTCCTTTGCAATCTTTATTTCTAAACAGCAACATACTGTGCCAAAAATCCATCATTATGATAATTTATGCTTGCTTTTCAAATTTACATGCACCACATACAGATAAATATCTGAAACATAATTTACTTGAATAATTTCTATCCTAGCAGAGCTGCATAGTGAGCATGCACCCCATTATAATTTTTTTTTTTTAAAAGCATAATTATACTTTGTCCCTAAAGGAAAAAGTGCAAATGACGACCGGAACGGGGGCCAAGTGATTAGAGAGACCTTCTCATAATTGAAAGGTCACAGGTTTGATCCTTGCAACTGGCAATGTGTCAATTAACAGGTTGTGTCCATTAGCAGCCTTGTGACCTGTTTAAATGTCCTTGAGCAAAAACTTGAACTAGAGTGCTGGGTCAGAGCCAGACAGTCATTTTTATTTAAGTTAACGGGTAAACAGAAGGCAGGTAAATTGATTACTAAATTGTAAATAATAGCCTAGTTCTCTGGAGTCACCATTAGTGCTTCTTAAAAGTTGTTACAACAAAGGTGTCAAATGGAAAAATGCTTTCAAAGCTAGAGTGCAGGACTTTTGTCTCCCCTTTCTGGCAATGAAAGTAATTACAAAAATGCTGTTGACACACTCTTCCATCATAGCCTATTGCATCGCTACTGTTAAGGTGGTAAAACACTAGACAAATCTGTGTGTCTCCCAACCTGCAAAACCAAAGTCAAATAATTACATCCTGATTAAATTTAGCAGGACTAGCCAGAAGTTAGCTGCTCGGTTGGTGGAAATCATGTGCAGTATACTTTTATCCAAAGAGCGCGTGAATTAACACCTGACACCTAATTAAAAAATGCATGAGGAATGAAATNCACCTGACACCTAATTAAAAAATGCATGAGAAGTGAAATACAGACAGATTCTTCTGGTGGTGATAAGTCTAATCAGCATTGTTTGAACTCATTTGGCTGGAATGTAATGGATTTACGCTTTTTTTTCCTAAACCAAAAGCACAAGAGAGGAAGTGTAAGAAATTGATTAAAGAGTTTATCTACATTAACGTTAACTGCAAATGTTAGCATNCGCTTTTTTTTCCTAAACCAAAAGCACAAGAGAGGAAGTGTAAGAAATTGATCAAAGAGTTTATCTACATTAACGTTAACTGCAAATGTTAGCATGTCTAGTCGCTAGTTTGTCAAAATATTACTTCCAAGGCCAAGGGACTCTCCATTTGTGTGATTAGGTAACATTAAAAAAAGCCCTGTGTAATGTCCCCCTATGTGTAATAGCCAGTCCTGGATACATAGCAGTTCCGTCCTGATTTACTTTTTCTTGGTTTTACACACTATCGGCCCGAGCTCATTTTAACTGAAGTAGCATTACATTTGCCAAACTCCTCTGTTAGTCCCTAGCCTCAAAGCCTAAACTCTTGTACTGTCTGAAAATATGAACAAGTATTTCAGATAAGCTGCCAATTAGGCTTGTGTTGTGTTGTGATAATACATTTTCCCTTAGCAAACCTGATGAAGTATCTCTACACTGCAAAAACGAGAATGTTTCTTTATTTTTTCTACTTGACTTTTTATGCTTGGAGCATGTAGTTTTCAGTCCTAGCATACCATGTATGTAGCCATGAAGTCCATATTTAAGAGACCTGTTAATAATTTATTTTAGTCAGCTTGAAACTTAAACAACTCAGTAAAACACATTTTTTTCCAACCAAATGGAATTAATTTTACTTTAATTAGAGCTACACAATCTGTTAGCAATCATTGTTATTTNTAACAACTCAGTAAAACACAATTTTTTCCAACCAAATAGAATTAATTTTATTTTAATTAGAGCTACACAATCTGTTAGCAATCATTGTTATTTCAGACAATAAAAAATCTGGTTTTGAAATGAGGGTCCCTCATTTGTTTACCTCTGTCTGAAATCAAGGACCTACTTTTAAAGTTAACTATTCTGTTTTATTGGTAATCAGCCAGTACTGCTCTCATTTTGGACAGTGTGCTAATGTATAAAACAGAAAGCTTGACAGGACATATATTAGGATTAGCTTGGCTTAGCTAATGGACAATTACACATCATGTATTATGAGATGTGATAAGATACTGCACATTTTTCCTTAAATTGTAGCCTCTAAGCAGAATATGAAATGAAAGATCTTGTCAATAAAACATAGGCTATGTGGAAAAGCACTACAGGGCAACTTGATTGATCATCATTTTAAACTCCCTTTAGTTCACATTTTTTCCCAATAATAATGAAGAATTTATACATGTCATCTCTCATGTCTCCTTTTTCAACCAAAGAGTAATTATACTTTTAGTCTGAACTTTGTACACCTGCATAATAACAGGTTATAACCTTGTTTGTATAATTAATGTCACATTATTCTCAAGTCATTAAAACACTAAACGCAAAATATAAAATTCTCTTTTCTTCTGTTAAGTGGATTTTAATTGGTGAAATTATTATTTTTTTAAATCACTGTTAAGGTTGATTTACACCCCTAGGCAAGCAATTTCATGGGAAGA
>JANJYP010157952.1:0-17191 GCA_024605115.1 Rastrelliger brachysoma
GAAAGCCCAAACTCAATTTACCCTTATAGAATAACCCTGAGGTAGTACCGATTAGCCCTCCACCCCAACACCCCAAAAAATCAGCTGGCTCTGGTTGAATTCAGCAGTCAGCAGATTGAAGGGTGGTGGTGGATGGGTGGAGGGGCGGTGCAGGTGGTGGAGTGAGGGGGTACAGCGCTATTCCTCTCGCCTCAAGGTCACAGTTATTGGAAATGGAGACATCCAATGTGCTCACATCTCTCTTTGAATCCGCACACAATGGAGTGATTCCTCTGTGTCAATTTGGGCTCCCCTGATAACTGATAAGACGG
Organism: Rastrelliger brachysoma; assembly: GCA_024605115.1. Taxonomy (NCBI): domain Eukaryota; kingdom Metazoa; phylum Chordata; class Actinopteri; order Scombriformes; family Scombridae; genus Rastrelliger; species Rastrelliger brachysoma. The sequence continues at coordinate 312 of JANJYP010157952.1, forward strand.
GCCTTTTTACATACCACCTATGAATACCGCACTATAGGCGTTATAGACATACACACACACACACACAGATTAAGACCACAAATTATTCATCTGTTACTATTATATGTGAGGATTTATTTTTTTTCCCTGAGCTGTGTGTATGTGTGTATTTTAAAGGCAACAATGGACATAAAAGGCATGCAATACTATCACTGTGGTTATGTGAATTACAATGACAATAGTCTTAATAATGGAATGAACTGTGCAAATGGGTTTCATGTGTGTTGTCATGATGAGCGAGCACACACACACACACACACACACACACACACACACACACACACACACACACACACACACACACANATCTTGCGGATCAGATTTAACTCAAACCTCCCAAAATCTTTCACTGACCGCCACATCGTCCCCCTGAGGATACGAACAACAACAACAAAAAAAACTAAACCACAAACAGTCGAGGGAAAACGAGAGAAGACGAGAGGCAAGAGAAGAGCGATTAGTCACAACAAGAGCAGGATTAGGCTTGTTTTAAAAAGGAACAGACAGCAGATTACAGCGCAGTGTGTGCTGGAGTTTTTTTGGATGAATATGGCTTAAAATGACACTGAGCTCCAGACGTGGAGTCCCTTTTTTTTGTTGTGAAACACTAAGAAACTGGATACAGGATCGTTTCAATGTGGTGCCTGCTGCCAGGAACGGGAGCGATCAGTACAAGACTAGACTCATGAGAGGACAGAAGCACACACTCGTTGGCAGTGGAGGAGTAAACATACACAGACAACAAGAGCTACTAAAACTGTCAGTCAGGTTCCCTCCTGCTGGTCTACCCGGGTCTAAACAGTGTGGTTTGACTGTTAATAAAGCATAAGGTGTAAAATATCACCCAATTCTGTCTTAGACCTTTCTAACTAACTTTATTCCAATCTATTCCCACAGGTTTTACACATAATTTGGGAAATTGTGATCAATGATTAGGGCTGAATATCTGTACTTTAACCCTCATATACTGTACATATATTGAGCTATCACAGTATTCACATAATCAGTCTCTATATTAAACGTCTGAACCACAAATTATTCATAAAGACATCATTAGTCACAGATAAGCATGATTTATCCTAAATGAAGCTCTCAGAGTTTGTTCTTTAGTTTTTTGATACAAAAACTATATAAAAACACTATACTATGGTCTAATGTTACATAAAACGTGGCTACACTACACACCTTTTACACCAGATACAAACAAAATGTTGAATAAAGCACTCCGTATCAGTATCACTTGGATTGGTACTGGTATCAAATTTTTTAAAATGATAACCAACCCTAATCAAGAAACATTTAACTGAAATGGTACCTCATTTCTGAGTTAATACCTGTTGACCAGTCCAACCTATTACCAAAGGTTTTACACATATTTTTGGAAATTATGGTCTCTTTTAAATGAAATTATATCTCATTTTTGAGTTTCTGTCTGTTGTTAACACCAAACCTACCCTGAAGACAAAGGTTACTTAATGAAAGAAGATCTATAGACAGGATTTGTCTTGCATAGGTGTCCCTGAATGAGACACATAATACCAGACAAGGCTATCAATGTACTGGGCTCAAAAGTAGCCATCTTGGAGCTGTGATTACCTCTTAATCATGGAGAGTTTAATTCAAAAGAAGATTGATCCATCCAGTTGGATATGAAAACATTTCTGAATGAGATGAGAGGGGAAAAGGACATTTCTTCAATTATGCTCAATGGCACCACATTGTAAAACTTGCCAATTTATTTTTATGTGATTTCCAAACAGATTATATCTCATATGTGAAGTGCAAATGTGCAACTAATATTCTGTTGAGGAAACTCCATATTGATAATCAATCAAGTGTGCGTGTGTGTGTGTAAATGAGAGAGAGGGTGGAGGGTTAAGCGAGGGAGCAAGAGAAAGACACAGAGAGAGGGAGAGGAATGCCTTTAATGCAGGGTTGCCTCTGATGGCAGCAGATGAAAGGAGAAGAGTCACAAACCAACCAGCCCTTAAAAGGCCTAATCCTAACTGGTAGAGGGGAGTGTTTTACTGGGGACTACTGACCTCTTGTTAGCTCGGCAACACCGAGCCAAACTCACACAGAAATACACTCGAGACCTCAAAGTATTCCAGAGGTTGAACATCATTAATGAAACCTGCAGATATAAAACAGATCATCTCTACGACAACCAGCCTGAGAACAAGTTAGCAGGTTAAAGGAGAGTCTCTTTAACAAAGTCTATATTTATATAATTTCTCCGTGCTCTCTTACACTGGAAACAATCAGCAGCCCTTATCTCAGAACCTTGTTTTAATTGATTGCAAATGTCTTTAACTTCATGGTAATCTTGTGTTTACTTCTATTCGTTCATCATTTTAATTTTTTCTCTATAGCATTGTTGTTGTTTCTTGACACCACTGTAAATGAGGATTTCTCTCCATTGGTTTTCCAAGGTAAATAAATAATGTAATCATTTATGGCAAGTTGTAGAGATGTAATGACAGTTTGTTGATTAATAGTTTTGTGTATGAAATGTTTAAAAAAAATAGTGAGGCCACAGACTTCAAATGTTTTGTTAGTCTAAAATGTTAAAACATTCAATTAACTGTCAGTCAAAAGGGGAAAACAGCAAATTTCCACATCTGGGAGGCAAATACTTAGCAATTTTGCTTGTAATATGGAAAACGATCAATTAATAATCAAAACAGTTGCTGAATTAATTAGCTACTCTATTATTAATCGTTGCTGATATAGTTTAAATATGATTCAAATTGTGTGTTTTGTCCAATCAATAGTCCAAAAATAACTTGACAAATGGCAAATGATCAATTAACAATCACAGTTAATATCAATTACTATCTATTAGACAGACTGATCATTTCAACATTAGTAATCACCCCCATAAAATCTGCCGTTTTCATTCAAGTTTTTCTAATTAGTCTGCATCACAGTTCATAACCAGCAAAAATGCTTCGATAGAAACTCAGCTAGTATCTCTTTCTCCCTTCATTTCTCTCCCTCCTACCCAGCCTCTCCCCCTCTCTCTTTCTCGTCTTATCAGTGTGTCCAGGGTGCCCTCCTCTCTTCTACTCTCTGGGTCTTTCTTTTGGGTGGCCCTCAGTGCCCCCCACACACACTCAGACCCAGAGCATGCACTTCAGACAGGGGGCTAATGGGAAAATAAATTACCAGCAGGCAAAAGCCCTGGCTCTGCACTTCTGCTGGAGAGAGAGAGAGAGAGAGAGAGAGAGAGAGAGAGNTGTGTGTGTGTGTGGGGGGGGGGTTCGGAAAGAAAAGGGGGTGATCATAGGGAGGGAGGGTGGTGGTGGTCAGGAAATGGAAAGAAAGAAGGGTAGAGAGGACGAAAGCAGAAGACAGAGAGGTGGACAGCGAGGAGACGGACAGAAAGAGAAGTCGAGAGAAAGGGAGAAAAGATTGAGAAAATGAGGAAGATGAGGTAAGGGAGAAAGAACGACAGAGGTGAGAGGGGGGTGGGGGGGTAGAGAGAGAGGTCGACAGGATTATAGCTAAAGTTCATTCCTGGTTTATGAAGTGCCTGCTCATCACTTTTCCCACCATTTCACCATCTCTGGCCATCATCAAGGCCTAAAATGGCCAATAACATCACCCCCCCCACAACCACACACACAGTTACTGTATCTGGGATTGATTACTTCCCCTGCATGAAGCAGACGTTCAGATATCAGGACGGCAGATTCACCATGGTGGTGGACATTGGTGGAAGTGTGTGTGTGTGTGTGCGTGCGTGTGTGTATGTGTTGTGTTGACAAATTTGGGTGCACAAAACAGGGTGAGGTAGGTAAAAGGTATGTGTGAGTGTTTAATCGACCAAGTTCTGGTGAGCTTTACTCCTCATTTAAAAAAAACACACTCTGATACCCAGACACACATCGACTGCAGTAAACTTTACTAGTGCAACACAACAAAGACAATGCCTATCAAACTAACAAAATGTGTCTCAAAAATGCAAGAACACAACATCTGACAGGTACATTCACTTCTGATATTAGCTTTCAGACACCGTTGTTAAAAAAGTGTTAGAAAGTGCTTCACATGCTAAAAGACAGTGAAGGATTTGGCTGGTGATTTAAAAAAATGTTTTAACTGTTTCCAAACCAACAATGAACTGATTAACTTCCTAGTATTGTGTGTGTATCCAAAGCCTAATATATCTTATTTTATATTTTACTGTTGTATATTGTATATTCTATACATATCAAATTATCAGCTTACATAGCAATATCAGACTTTTTTTACTGCTTAATATTGGTATCAACAACAATGATCTTGGAGAGTAGTGCAGTATGAGGCGGACATTACTACGGATATGTGGAAACATGTTTCTGTTAACAGAGTTTTGCTAGCTTGTTGTGCTACATATCGCTGCCTCTTGACTTTGTAACGCATTGTAAATGTTTCAAAGCGCTTCAGTACTTGGAGGTCTACAGAGAAATAAGGGAAACAGAAACACACACACACACACACACACACACACACACACACACACACACACACACACACACACACACACACACACACACACACACAATACTTGGAAGTAGATCAAGTAATTGTTGGTTTGGCTCTGCACATGAGATTTGTTGAAACTCACCAGACTTATCCTTTAATATTGCTTTCTTTGGAGTCCTCTCTTTTGGTCATTTGCACTCACTTTACCCACTAAATTATTATTTTATGTTAGAATTAAACTACTTACTATGCCACACAACTAAAATAATAGCACATTTCAATTAAACTGCAATATAATCACATTCACAGTAAGGTGATGCCTACATGGTGGCATTCCTCTCATCTTGTTTTAGTTTCACTACCAGTCAAGAGAGAAGACGTTGCTATAAAGCTCAAGGGTTTTTGGTTGATAAAACTCCCACCAGGCTGAAACCTCTATATTCCAGAGATATCAAACGGTGATTTCCAGTTAGGAGATGACAACGGTATGTTTTTGGGGATCAGATTCTCCATATCCACTCAATTGTCACTTTAAGGATCTGTTTGTTTTAGCTGTTCAAGGCAGGCTGCAGAGATCTGACAGGGCTATGATAGGGCCCTAATCCAGAGCAAAGCTGATTTGCTTAAGGGGGCTAGGGGAGGGGGGTGAGGAGGTGGTGGTGGTGGTGGAGGGGGGGTTAAGATGGCCTGTAACAAGAAACAATTGCCCCAAGTGAGAGTCTGCCTCTCTCCCACCCTGCTCCATGACAAAGGTGTACTCTCGATGCTAAGTGACAAATCTGGGGAGACAAAGAGCATTAGCAGGGTGATGCTCTGCTTCAGTGCTTCTGATTGTAGCCAACTCAAAGAGAATCTAATATGGATTTTTTTTTTTTAAAAAAAGGAGAGGGAGAGATTAGAATGAAAGAGAAACAATGAACACCTTCTACCAAGGGGGAATTAGTGGAGGGATTGGATAAGGAGCTGGTGTGCCTCAGTGTGTGTGTGCATGTATATGTGTGTACATGAGTGTAAACGGGTGAGCGCTCGTTCTTTGAAATTCTTTTTTTCTGAGAAAGAACAATAGTTCGGTTTGTTTATTCTGTTTATGTGTGTGACACTCTCGCACACAAACGAACAAAACATAAACGGCTCTACCTCTCAAGTCTAAATGTGTACACGCTGCGGATGAGTCTTGTAGTCTTTGATCTTCTTCACAGTGACTTAACAATAGTGAAACAGCAGAAAAACTTTTCATTTACAGATTCATTATGTATTTATTTGTATGCAAGAATAGCAACACATTCTTTTGTCTTGATAAGATTCATTTCTAAAGATAATTTTGAGCATTTCTCTCTCTCTGAATGACTGTGTCCTTCACCACATCTCCTCAACACCCATAGGTGGTGCATGCTTTTACTTCGAATCACCTCAAATTCCTGACCCCTTCACCTCTGGGTGCGGTGCTGCGAGTACAGATTTATATCCCAAACAGAGACAGAGCATGTTTGGGGATCAGTCTAACTGTCAGTGGCTGGCTTAGCGCTGGCATCAGAGCACATCATAAGACCCTATTCATTGCCACTTAGCAGAACGGTCCCCTCAGTTTGCCAGTAACACTGTGTGTGTGTGTGTGTGTGTGTGTGTGTGTGTGTGTGNCTAAAAATGCTCGTACACAAACACAAACGCACTTATCACGAGCGGATGTAGAGCAGATAATACCAAAAAAAAAGTCACACTAGACAAGTTTAACCTAAGTTCAGCACGAACGCCTCCGTGCTCAGACTCTTTTGCCATCACCACCCACACACACACCCACACACATCTGGCCTATCTCCCGAACGAACAACCCGCCCACGCAGACCCAGCGGGTCAGGCTTGTGGATAAACAGGGGGATTTGCCGGGGCCAGTGTTTTGCAGGCCACACAGGGCCTGTCTCCATCGCGAGCAGCCATCTTAAGACGCAGAGAGGAAAAATAAATAACCGAGAGACGGAGATAATAACTGTTCCGCTGCAGTCGTTGTCCAATCGCAACTCGTCATTGTTGACGCTGTGTTACACATGACACCGGCAACAAGGTGAGATGAGGATGAAGACGGAGATGGATTAAGAGTTGACCAGGTGGAGGAGGAGCAAGGCAGTTGACAGGATGTGAGGCCGTGGAGTGATAGAGGACGACCTCAGAGATGACTGATAACGGAGGGTGTGGCAGTCAGAAATGTACAAACAACAGCCTTCAGTCATAAATCAAAACTTTAGCTGTAAAAGAAAAAGAAAGCGACAACCAAGAGACATAACATAACTGTACTGGTTAAATACTTAAACTAATCTGGAGCTGGTGTGTCGGTTTTTATGACTGGGTCACAGAAATAATGCACATTATGCAACTAGGGGGTCTGTAGGTCAATGCTGAATGTGAAGCTGCACACAAGGTTTTTCACACAGAGAATAGAGAGTGAATACGCTTCATGGCGAGTCAATGACATGGAGATCTCAACCTACTGATCATTTGAGGTTTTTTAAATACAAAATAGCTGCTAGAGTTGGGCAATATCAGCAGAATCAAATATCACCTCCATAGTGAACCATATGCCACCACCCTTAATATGAAGAGTTTGGATTGGTTGATTTCCACTTTTGGAGGTAGAGATTGTCTTCAGTCACAAACTGAGTGAGCGAAGCATTCACAGACTGACCTGTGAGTCTAGGAACAAAAAGCACCTAAAGCTGTGTCCAACATCAAATCATAATATAAACATCCATCTAATAAACACTAAATAGTGAGCAGCAAATCAAGATTTAAGACACTAATCGTTATAGTTGTGTCATCACCATCACCACCATACTCTTCACATCTTTAAAATGTGGAGCACTGCATTATGTGATTGTTAGTAGAAACACACTCAACATTGGCCACTGGCATAAAAAGGTGGGGGGCAAATGTAGTGGACTGTACAGTGATTTTGGACATAGCTTAAGTCAGTTTCCTCTATGTCTTCTTTGCCTCTCTTAGCTCTCTCTATTTCCGCCACTGTTGCTGTTTCGGGGCTCGTTTTACACCAGCCACCCAAAAAAAAAAACAAAACAAAACAAAAAAAAACCTGATACAGTATACACCTTTGCTGAACCTTCCCAGCATTTGTGTTTGTCGGTGAATGTGTATGTGTCTTAGCGTGCGTGCCTGCGTGCAGTCAGTGTGTGTCTTCTGGGTCAGCTCGGGGACAGGAGGCAGTAACAGGAGGAGGAGGTACAGCTTGTTTTCTAGATTGGCACAAGCCTGTACACAGTGAGCTGGCAGGCCCCGCAGGGCCCGGACAGGCGTGGTCTGGGACTATAGCCATCATCCTTCTGAAACAGAGATGAGCTTCTGTTGATCCAGTGCTGTAGCCACTGACATTTTCATTGAAATAAATGTCTGTTTTATTTCTATCCAAAGCTATTCCACAGTTATTAATTTGTTGTTTTTTTTAAATGATTTTAGACTTTTTTTGACAGTTGATTGATAGTGACAGATGGTATGTGATGAATATCTCTGCATGGAGTCAAACAAAGAGCATTAACAGTATGTGGTGTGAAGGACTGGTATGAATTAATTGATTAGTTAATTAACTGAATAGTCATTTTTTAGGGGAAAAAGCTAAATATCTTAAAGCTAGATGCAGCTCCTCAAATATTAAAATATCAAATTTGAAACTGCTTTGTGCTTCACTTGATAATAAACTGAATACATTTGGATTTTGGACTGCTGATCAGACAAATCAAGTCATTTAAAGATGTCATTTGAGCTCTGGGCATTTTTTTCACTATTATGGGATTTTTTTAAGCCAATAGTGGCATTAACTGTTAGCTGCAGTACTGGTGTGTGTATGTTGTAGGCTGCTATGATGACTGAGTGTAAGCTAGGTCAAAAAACTCTGGCATGCAGAGGCTGATTCATAAATAAAGTAGCAGTCAAACAGACAATGAAAAAGGAAACACCTACAAGGATGTATTCACTTCAGTAAAACAGCACTGCAATGAGTTTTACGTGTTTCTTGTGTTGCGGAACATGCCAGTCATGTCTGCTTTAATAGTGACTCCTAACCGCCTTCACTGGCAGCAATGCATTTTAAATATATTAGTATTAGCTTGTTAACAGCATTTTTAAAAAATCTTTTCTTTCTCACCAAACATGATGCAATCTCCACTTCTGGCCAAGCGATTGCACAATTGCTCACTTTGTTCTTCACGCCTGTTAGAGCAGCACTTCCTTTTTCGTGTGTCAAGTGTATATATACACCATAAAGCTTAGATGCATCATCATCCTTTAAAGTTTTGCCAAAATATTGCAGACACTGTATAAAAAGGTTAGAGGAACTGATCCACAGTGTGTAACATCAACAAATCGAATCAAAACACACACAATAACTTCGGTTAGGACATCCGTCGTGTGAAGGTGGGAATACGGATGTTTTCCCAGGGGACTCTTGTGTTTTGATGTTTGCTTTGGGGTCAAACGTCACACTCTATGAGGCAAAACAAAAACCTGTTTGGGCTGGTTTTACCTCCACGCATGTGTGTATGTGCTAAAAATGTATTTACTAGTGTAGTGTGTGCGACAGGATGCCAGTGTGTCAGTATGTGAGATTATATACTGTATGTGTAAACACGCTGCGAACCTGTGTGCATGTGTATGTGTATATATGATGTAGAGACACTGTCTGCATGAGCCGGTGTACATGTCACTGTGTGCGTGTGTAGATATGTGTGTGTATGTGTTTGTAGCAGTGTCTAGTGACATCTGCTGCGTTGTTGGCCGGGAGCAGAGCGCAGCGGGCCGCAGGAGCCTCAGACTAAGGAGATGAAAGCCGAGGTCACAACCTGGACCAGTGGGACAAGACACACACACTCGATCACACAACACAGAAATAAAAAGTCACACATGCAAACGTGAGGAGCTCCACACACGCACACATGACACATGCACAAAAAGAGACACACTGCAAACATATGTCTTTCTCACTCACACGCACACATACACACAGTATGAGGAAGGCATTCAGGAACACAAGGACAAGGGACTTAAGTGTGAACAGGGCAAAGATAAAACAGTGAAGCAGACAAAACAATATGAAGAGACTAGACACACACACATACACGCGCACACATGCACACACACACAAAGGGAGAGATAGAGCGAGAGAAAACAGAGCATGAAAAAGATGACGCAAACACTGAAGCAAAGCCCCACATCGTCAGGGGCAACAGTTTAATCAGTTTAATTAACAAACACATGCATGTATGCATGTAAGCAAAAACGCACACATACACTGATAAAAGATATGCCGTGTGTGTCCGAAAGTGTACACAGCAGTGCGTGTTTATGTATGTTTGTGTGTGTATGCATGAAAGAGACACAATATTAATATTTAAGTACGGGTGTAGTACTGTGCTGGGGCTGCAACTTATATTTACTACTGATTAATCTGCTAATTATTTTTTTGGATTAACCACTTAATTGTTTATTTTGTTCATTAAATGTCAGAAAATAATGAAAAATGACCCAATACAAGTTTTCAGAGCTCTGGTGCCATTTCAGTTTGCTTATTTTGCACAAACAACAGTTCATAACCTTAAGATATTTCATCTACAGTGACATAAAACAGAGTATGTCCTCACATTTGTGAAGCTAAAACCATTAAATGTTTGAACTTGTTGCTTTATTAATGACTTAAATGTTAACTCCATTATTAGTTAATGCGTTAGATTTAATTGACACATAAAATTTCTCACGCCAATTCACATACACAAGGACACAAATACAGTCACACACAAACATGACACCTGCACAGAGACGTCGTTGGAGGGACACACACACACACACCTCATCATGGTGGTAGCAATTAGTCAGCAGACCAGCCATGTGACGAGGTGGTGTGGTGTGGATTAGGGGCCAGTAAGCCTATTAAGGCGACAGGAGGGACCACCCGGCCTCCATAGCCACCTACACCCTACTAACACACACACACACACCCACACACACACACACACACACACACACACATAGAGCACCCTAAGACACATCTAACTGGACACCCAAACACGCAGCCTTCCAGACACAGGTGCAGTTTCTCATAGAGACACTCAACATGAAAGAAATGCACCTCTTTTTGTTTTTTGCTAATTGCTTATTTTTCTATCTATTGGCTTTATATGTGTATCCTTATTTACTCACTCAGCCCACATAAATATTAAATGTGCTTCAGTGCAAGAAAAATAAGACATGCTGGCCGCACACTGGCAGAAAAATGGCAGCATTTAGAGTTGTGATCATCAAATGTGTGTGGGTGTGTGTGCCACCAGTGTGTACTTACAGTGTGTTTGCGGTTGTGTGTATGTGCCCACAGAGGGAGGGGTCCAGGCGTGGGGGGTAATCACCAGCATCTGTTGCCTCTCCTCAGGGCGATAATTAGATTAAATTAATTTGGAAAGCGTGTGTGAATGTGTGATCCCATACTAAGAAGCTCCCCTCCTCACCCGCATCTCCTCACCCCCCCAACACACACATACACACAATAATTTACATCCTTTTTGCTTTTTACTATAAAGTATATATTATTTAAAATTAACACTGTGCTCACACCCGAACAACCTAAGCGAACACAAGCGTACGCTCTTCTTTTCCGACACAATAAATTAGCCCCTTTTTTTTTTAGTTCTCCAAACTATTTAAGAAATGGGAAACGAGCAAAGGTGAAAACTTTGGAGACACGCATGCACACGAGTGCAAATTAATCCCAATTTGTCGGCCTCGGCACGGGAGAAACTTTTGGGATTTCATACTTCATACCAGCTTTTGTCACCTTTGCGTGAATAGCCGAGGGCTGAAATAATTGTGTTTTTCTTCCCAGAGGCCCAGTCAGCGCTCACAAGCCACTGGCCTACGTAATGTGTTCCAGACAGAGAGAGGAGAAGGGAGGAAGGGGTGGGGGGTGGGTGGGTAGTACACACACATCATGGCTATGGGTACAATACAGAAGGCATGTGTGTGTCGATGTGTGTGTGTACGTGTAAAGGTATGGAGATAGTTAGCGGGCTCTGTGTGTGTGTGTGTGTGTGTGTGTGTGTGTGTGTGTGTGTGTGTGTGTGTGTGTGTGTGTAAGTGGATGGGTGTCATGCTTTTTTCACTGAGTGTGCGCTGAGATGAGTGTCTGTATGTGAGTGTGTGAATGTGTGTGTCAGTGGGAGGTATGTGGTGTGGAAATGGCCTTAATGGAGTTGGATGTGGTCCACAATAGACAGGACATCACCTCAGAAAGAAGACTGAAAGAGAGAGAGAGAGAGAGAGAGAGAGAGAGAGAGAGAGAGAGAGANCAGAGTGGGAGAAAAGAAAGCGGTGACAACATGGCTGAAGGGGTGTTAGAAACATTATCATGAGCTACATTTAAAAAATCCTGCAATGAACAGTATGTAAGTGAAGTGTTGCTGTATAGCTATAATGTCTCCAAATGTGTCCACACACCTTTTAATATTAGTATGGGTATGTGTCGCCTTAATATAGCTGGAAAAAAATTCATCCTTACTGTAATGATTATGTTTGTCTTCAGTGTTAAAAAATTGTTATTATTTAATATTGTAATTTAAAAATTACAAAAAAAAAAGAAAATCGATATTTATAATGTGGTAATGTGCAGCAGGCAGGCTGTCGAAGCAGTGCAAGCAGTGATTTTGGCAGAGTTGGCCATAGATTTGTAAATTCCTTCTTTTTCTGAGTGACACTGAAGAAGGCGAAGTATGAATTGGGAGGGAGAGAGGGAGAGAGAGAGAGAGATGGAGGAGGAGCAGAGGAGTGGGCCTTAAGAGTGTGTATGCCTGTATATTCAATGTATTCAGACATGATAGCTTCTCACTTTAAATACAACCAGCCTCTGTGTGTGTGTGTGTGTGTGTGTGTGTGTGTGTGTGTGTGTGTTATATAAATCCTCCCACAAAGCTTTGAAGATGAGGGAAGTTGGTCTACCATCTCCAGCTTTGGTTGATATGCAAACGCAGAGAGAATACACACAGACATACATACACACATTAACATTAACCCCCTCTCTCTTTCTATCACACACACAGACACACACACATACACACACACACACACACACACACAAAAGAGCCTGTCAGCACAATACCTTCAAATATAGCCGTCCAATCTTTTGACTCTCTATTTGCCCACCTTTTTGATAATACGCGCCTATTTGAAAAAGGGTGAAAGGCAAGGGTAGCATGCAATTTAGAGATACTACTGTGTAGCCATTTTCAGCCTGCCACCTCTCCCTCCCTCTCTCTCTCTCTCTCCCCATCACTTTGTCTTCTTTGCTCTCTCGCCCTCTCTCTCTCTCTCTCTCTCTCTCTCTCTCTCTCTCTCTCCCATCTTTTGATTATGCGATTCGCCTTGGCAGACGAACAAATAGAGGAGAGAAAAAGGTAGTGTTTGACACTGCCATTTTCAATGACAAAATACAATCTAGCCAGGGCCAGTAATTCGACGGGGAGGGATTAGCCTAGCGCGAGGTTGGGCCCCCAGATTAAGACGAAGCCAGAGCACGGGGATCTTGAATTTCATCATCTCCGGCGCTTGGGCACAATGGCGTATTCTTCCCCTTTCTCCTCCGCCGTCTGATGAGGGGTCAGGAGAACTCACCTCTCCTCTTCTTCTACTCTACCTCCTCCTCCTCCTCCTCCTCACTACCGCATTCATACCTCCTTCATGACTTTATATTAGCTTAGATACCTGATTTATGGGGGTGGGGGTGGTGTGTGAGCGGGAGGATCTGAGCTGCCGTCTCACTCATGCACACACTCACGCAAAGTCAAAAGTCAGGTGAAAATATGACGAGACACATTATAGTAACACTCCAGATGTTTGGATACGTTTGTACGATTCGTCACCCACACACACACACACACACACCATCATCACAGGCGCACAGAGATACTTTTCCTATTGACACACATTCACAGACGAATACACAGGTGACATAAAGTGGTGATCCAACAGATTAAATGGTGAATGTTTGAAAAGAGGTTTGTTCAGATCTTAGGGTAGACTGCCCTCTGGTGGTCAAATTATATATCAACATTAATTTTTGCTCAGTCAGTGGTGAGAAGCAGCAGCAGCACTCTAACAACATGTCTTAAGTGGGAGATATGTGGATCACCAAATACACTGCTATTCACCCCAAAAGCTACCTGCTTCACCCTTGAATTCAATCACTTAACATCTGATTTTGCCGTCTAAAAGTGGTGTGATGCTTTTCTAATCACTTGTTTTCTGTTTTTTTCTCACTGACTACTACAAGCTTTATCTCCAACAATTAAGCAAGGGGTAATTTATGGTGGCATGGCTGGTGGGATGATGTAAAAAGCTGCAGGAATGACCAACCCCAACTCAAGTGCTTTGGTTACTGCATCAAATGCTATTTCTAACAACTCTGGAAAAAGCAATACAAGAGATGTTGTATTGTGCAATGTGCTCAAAGAACTACAAAAGGATGTTTCCTCAGTGAAAACCTCACAGGCTAAAGTTAGAGTGGTTATTCCTGCTATTTTTTAAGAGACAGGGGGGAGGCAGATGGTCAGATAATGGACCAAGAGGGCAAGTATGGTTGGTTGAGCGCTGACCATCTAAAGACAATGTGACAAACTAGAAAGGGCAGTGTTAGACGCAGCAAATTAAGAGAGACTCATCCTGCGGCTAACTGGAGTTAAGGAACAGCTGGAGGAATGCAGAGCTTAGTGGGTGGTTGCAAAGGTGCTTAAAGAGGACATAGCTGAGAATTAACTTAGATCAAACATTTGACAAATGTAGATAATGCCGAATTTAGGAGGGACTGGGTTTGCTGAGATAATAAATAAGAAACCAGGCGTGTCAATACTTGCACATAAAGAACTTAACTTTGTATTACTAAAGGAACACAAAGATGATTACATGGGGATTATCAGTGTTAAGGTCATGATTAATGAGGTGAGAATCAATTTCTGTAATAAATCTGTAATACATATATGCTCTAAAGCAGGATGATGCAGATTTTGATGAGACTGAGAATGGGCATATAATACTAGGCAGGGACATTAATCACATTCTGGGTGATAAAGCTAGACAGAAAAACCATTCAAATAAAGATTCAAAGGATGAAGTACATAAATGTATTAAGGACCTGGGGTATGGTAGATGTCTGGAGGCTAAGAAATCCCAAATAAAGAGAGTATAACCATAGCACACAACCCAAAATATTTCAAAATAAAATAAACAAAATAATTTTTCCTACGTAAACACAGGGTCTACTGAAAGGATAGGCACTGTCTGGCAGGTCCGAGAAGTGTCCAAGGCAAAATCATCAGCAAATTGGATATTAAGTTAAAGCAAAAAGAACTTATGAACTTCTACAAAAGTGGAACATTAAAAAAAATGCTGGCAAGAGAGTTAAAAGGAAAAGTCAAAAGGATATATGGCTGAGGAAGTCTTTCTAAGTTCTACTCACATCTGTATACTTCAGACACTCGTCTGTATATTGAGGAAATCAATGCGTGGGTTTTCGAGGATTGATCTCCCTGGGCTGTCGTCTAATCAAGCAGAAACTTTGGACGCTCCAATTACAGAGGATGAAGTTAGGAACGCTGTTAAATTAATGAAGTCAGGGAAAGGCTCCGGGGTTAGATGGCCTCCCTGTTGAATATTATAGAAAAACTACATTGATATTCTGACACCTATCTTAACAAAAGGTATATTCTGAGGCTATACTAACAGGTGAGTTAGCCTGTACATTCAATCAGGTAGTAATGTCATCGATACTCAAACAAGGGAAAGAAACCTCTCCAACAACAGGCCTATTGGTTTAGCATCTGTTGATTACAAAATACTAACTAATGTATTGGCTATATATCTTAAAACATACCCAGCTGGACATTAAACATCCATATAAAGTTGGCTTTCTCAATGTAAGGTCATCCTCTTTTAGCATCAGTAGATTGCTTCACTTGATGGAGCTAAGCAGGGAGCTGAAAAGGTTTTGAACCGGGTGGAAATGGGGTATTTTTTTTTTTTTTTTTTTTGCATACTTTGAAAACTTTTGGATTTGGTGTTCGGTTCTTAAATTGGATTAGAGTGATATATGCAGACCCAAAGGCATCAGTTCTTACAAATGGGCTGATATCACCCTCTTTTAAAGCTGTCACAGGGTGCAAAGTCGGGAGACCTACTCTCTCAATTATTGTTTGTTATTTTTTGAGCTCGGTCGGGATAGAGCTAAAGGAACATAGCAACCTGTTTCTTTATGCAGATGAAGTATCTATCCACATACCCTGCATCGTCACTCCTTGTATTTTTAGGTTTATTTGGAATAGTTTCAAAGATATCAGGTTATTAAATTAATTGGTGCAAGTCTGAGGTGTCATAGGGTTTAATTAGATCACTCCAATTCTGTATACCTTAGGTAAAAAACAGTCTAAAAAGGCAAATTAATATCTCTCCACTACTTCAAAAGATTTATATAAAATTAGATAATGAACTCATAAATCTGAGTTCATGGGGAAAGGTAAGTATCATAAAAATGGTAGCTGCACCTTAAGTTGAATTATATCTCTATGATAGTGTCAGTCAGTATTCCTCCAGGGTCTTTAAAATATTTTATTAATTAGTTAATTAACAGACTTTCTGTGATAGGGGAAGAAACCCAAAATAAATGTTCCTAAATTATACACCACAAGGAATTTAAAAGGGCCAGATGGGATTACTAAATATGGAGCTGTATGGAATATTATTGAAAATGACAAAATTGATTAAACTTCGGAATAATGGAAATACTAATAAACTNGAAGGGCCGGATGAGATTACTAAATATGGAGCTGTATGGAATATTATTGAAAATGACAAAAATTGATTAAACTTCGGAATAATGGAAATACTAATAAACTCTTATGGATAAAGATAGTAAATGACCTTGCTGCCCCCCTGAGGCCAACAGAGGCATTGTCACAGAGTTAACATACCCCAGTATTAATAATAAATGGATCCTGGAGCATTTCAGAGAGACAGGGATAAAAGTTCACATGTTATTACATGATACTCATTAATGTGGAGTGACTCATTAATCCAAACAAGGAAAAACTATTATGTGGGAATCATGGATGGATAAGAATCTCTAAAAAGTAAAAAAAAAAACAAAAAAAACTTTGCAAATCTATTTTCATATGTATTGTTTTAATCACGTAGAAACAGGAGGTCTAAACTCAGAACCACAGTCTTGCCAATACCCCTGAAAGAAAACAGCTACAGGTATATGAAGCTTTATCAAGATCTTTAGAGTTTAAAGGAACAAAATAAACTAGAATAACTATAATATTCAAGTAAAAGTCAAAGTA